>ML823799.1:0-27079 GCA_009831015.1 Picea engelmannii
GAAAAAATAAATATCAATGCAATAACAAGAGTTTGTCTCATCACTATATGGTTTTTTATAATAAAAAAATATCAAATACCAATGCAATATCACTATATGAGATGTCTCATCATTATATGACCCTACAGGGACCTTTGAGTCCATTTCATTTTGGAAAATATCAACGCAAGAGTCTGTCAATCTCGTCACGATATAACCGTACCCTATAAGGGACCTTTGAGTTCCTATCATTTTGGTTTTTTATTAAGAAATATCAATACAATAACAAATGCAGTAGTGATTTTAGTAACTATATGACTCCCTAGGCATACAAGAGTGAGTTTAGTAACTATATGACTTCCTAGGCATACAAGAGGTTTTTTTTTTAATTATGGAAAATGGGTGATTCATTAAAGTGATTTAGATTAAGCTCAGGATCAAACCTGCTAGTTGCTATTATAATCCAAGAGTATATTCAACAGTTAACAAGTGAGATATACCAATAAGTATGACTTAGTAAGAGTATAGACCCTCACTAGGGGCGTTTACTCCTCTAACCTTTTCACAATAAGTTTATATATCACTTTGCAGAAATTGAACCCAAATGAAAAGTTTCAAAAGGAACTTTGAATTCCTTCTCATTTCGATTTTAATTTTTTATTAAGAAATATCAATACAACAACTATCAATGCAACTAATTCTTTCCTTTAAAATTAATTGATGAAAAAACAAAGAATTTTATATTATTTAATAAATTTAATATGCTTAAAATCATGTACAATCCATTAACGCTTAATGATATTTATTAACCACCACTACACAACATTGAATAACAAAAAGAAGGCCATTGAAATAGTTATTGGTTCATGCAATTAATATTAGCATTAAGTTATGTAACATAGACATTTCATAGAATTAGTATGTGTATTAAACTATGGACCATAGATACCACTTGACAACTATATTTTCAAGAGTGTTTTTTATTAGTTTCCTTAAAATAGTTTATAATCATGGAAATAGTGTCAGTGTTAAATTATGCAATATAGAAGAGTCTCAATATATGCACATGAAACTTTTTATGCATATCCATCAATAATAACATACAATTCACACGACATTTATGGAACTAGGCTTAGGAATCACTCATGAGATGTTATCCTAATGATAGGATAAAATTAGAAAAAAAAAGTTCATATTACATATCTAGCAAAGCTAGATGGATGGAGAATTATGTCATCAAAATTATATATATTTTTAATACTCCAATAACTCTTTTCCATAGAATTTGTATTACAAAGTAATTTCTTAACTATTGTTCTTTCTATAACATTAAAGTAATCATTCTAATTTCAAAAAAGTTGATTATTATTATATTTTTGAATGTTTATAGGTTTACTTTACATTTTCAAGCAAAGTTGCTTAGTACATATCTTTTAAGAAAAATTCTAATAAAATAACAAGAAAAACATTTCATAAACTAATCACAATATAGAATAAAAACTCCTTCTATTAATAATAATATATATATATATATATATATATATATATATATATATATATATATATATATATATATATATATATATATAAGTAGGTCAATAATTAGAGTTATTTATCACATTTCATAGTAAATAATAGCATAAAAAATATTACAATGAAAGTGATTAATCAGTATAAAAAATAATACAATGAAAGTGATTAATAATAATAATGTATTGGAAGTGATTGTATATTGTTACAATAAGTAACCATGAAGTTCTCAAGGCAAATTATGTACTAAGTAGGTTTATGTCACAATTTAATTCATGTAATTTCATATCTTATATGCGTGAGGAAGTATTCCATATCACATAAATTATATGTGTAATAGTTATGGGTAATAGTGATAAGGTTTTTTATCGATCAATTTTCTTTTGTCATGAATAAAACATAAACATAGTGTGTTTTTAACGAGGTTTTTTAGTTTTTTTAAGTATTGTATTTGAAATAAGTTACAAAGTTGTAGAGAAAGAAAAGTAAAAAACAAATAGTTTAATATACTATTTAATATATAAGTAAAGTAATTGATGTGTTATTGTAATTAATAATATTATAATAATATAATTTAAAATATATAATAAATATAGTAAATGAATAAATTGTTAAAAAAATAATTTAATAATAATAATAGATTTTAAATTGTAATATTATAATTTAAAACAATAAAATTATATATATATATATATATATATCTATATTTATCATATAAAAATTTCAAATTAGTTGATACATCAAGTAGTGTGAGATTTAAAAATATACTTAAACTGTATCTTTAAAAGATTGTAATCAATTAATTATAAGGTTATGATTATGGGGTTACATCACTTTCATCACTCATGGAAATAACAGTAAGAGGAGCATGGAAAAATGAAAAAGGTATTTACATTTTATTACAAAATGTGTGTTTAATAGTTATAATATTTTTACTTGTGGATTGTTAATAATGTTTATTAAATGAAGAATAAGGATACACTAAGGTTATATTTTTACTTGACAAAAAAAATCAGCTAAGGTTTGGCAGTTGCGACTACAATAGAGAACAACATGAGTATCAAGGGGGGCAGTAATGGAACCCCCTCATACAAGCAGGTAGTGGTAGACAAAGGGAAAGGCCCACGAGGCGTAGGTTTCAAAGCAACAATGACAAGAACCTCGAGGTCAGAACCGGAAAAGAGTCAAGAAAGCAATCAAGGAAAAAGCGATCGCATGAGGAAAGAAGCCAGAGAAACTCAAAAGGATGCACAAGAAACAACGAGCCCCAATGGGGCAGAGGGGTGCAACCCATGTAAACCAAAAACAACAATGATACCCAAGGTAATACTGGAAGATCCACAAACGCAACTTTACAGGGACCAGATGAAGACGTGTGCGTTAATCTGCAAGTTTATGGGCTTGTGGTCCACAGAAAGAACGTTGTGTAACTGGATTAAATATCAATGGAAGCCAAGCGGAGAAGTGGAACTCCATCTGGGCTCAAAAGGCTTCTTCACAGCAATATTCATGAACCTAGAAGATAGGGATAAGGTCTTTGAGGGGGGGCATACTTCCACGCCTCAGCAGGACTATGCATGTGACCATGGAAGGAAAAATTCTCCCGAGAGAAAGAAACTTTCAAAAATGTACCTTTCTAGTTGAGACTTTACTCCTTGCCGTTAGATTACTGGCTACCTTCCACTTTCAAAGCAATAGGGAACAATTTGGGAAAATACATGAAGACATCTGAAGCAACCCTTAAAGGGAGATATACATCTTATGCAAGAATCTACATAGAGATGGATGTGTCGGGGGCACTCCCAGAAGACATAAGCCTAGAATTCAGGGATGAGGAATGGATACAAAACATTGACTACGAGCAGATCCCCTTCAGATGCAGAAGATGTCACGAACATGGACACCTAATCAGAGAATGTCCTCTCATTAAAAAACAAGAAGCAGAAAACACCAAACTACAGCAGGATGAGGATGGATTTATAAAGTCGGACAAAAAAAATAGAGTTAACAAGAAACAAAGTAAAACCCTAACATGGAGAAATCTGGAGGCCAGGAATAGAACAAAAGGACGGGACAAGACTAACAAAGGGGAAGGAGGAGGAAAGGAGAAGGCAAAAGCTAAAGAAACCAGGGATCAAGAAACAAATGAGTACACAGATAGCCCAAGAAAGAAGATGGGACAGGGGGGTAGCGCAACTCCTATGGACAAAGAAACCAGAGATGCCAACAACCCCATGCAGGAGGCAGACAAAAACATGGAAATGACTCCAAGTGAGGTAGGAACAGAAGATCCTGATCTCAGAGACATTGTGGAAAGGGAAGGGATAGATCCCCCGAACATATTGGAGCAATGGAAAAGGTAAGGCATAGACAATGTACTAGCAGAGCAACTAGACTGCATCCAATACTTGTTCCTCCTAAGAGAGGAAGCCAAATCCAGAGGGATCAAGCACACACAAGGGGAGATAGGACACCTAGGAATCAAAGCAAGCGAGGGACAACCACAACTCTCACCCAAGCAGACGAGAAGGAAAAAAGGTAGGAAATCAAACAATATAACACTACAAGAACTAGGAGCTTTGTTGATAAACTCAGGTAAGATCAAAAAGATCTTTCCCAACTCCCCCCCATGTGTTCAAATGAAGATTATAACATGGAATATAAGAGGCCTAAACAACCCACGAAAGCAACGAATCCTTAAAAATAGACTTAGGAAGGAACAACCAGACCTTTGTTTCATCCTAGAGACAAAATGCATTGTAGACAGAATGGAAACAATTAGAAAAAAACAATGGAGCAAGTACAAGATGTTGGTTGTCGAAGGACAATAGATGGCAGGAGGTATTCTCACCTTGTGGAATCCACAAGTGATGAACCTAATAGAAGACGAGGCTACCAGGCACATACTTTCGATTAACATGAAAATCATTGGGAATATAGAGATGGTTTTGTGCACTAATGTGTATGGACCCCAGATGTTAGAGGAAAAGAAAAGAATGCTTCTAGACTTAGAAGACCTAAAAGCCCACTCCAGCAACCTCCACTAGATCCTGGCAGGGGACTTCAACATCATCACATCACTTGCAGAGAAAAAAGGAGGCACCATGAGACTGGATAGAGATGTGGAATAATTCTCAACGTTGATAGACACAACAAAGATGGTGGACATCAGAACCAATCATGGACGGTTCACCTGGAACAATAAACATATAAACCAACATCAGGTTGTGACAAGACTAGACAAATTATTGGTGTTAGATTCCATCATTATGCAGGGGTTAACCGTAGACTACAGCATCCTTCCCTGGGGGGGTTCTGATCACTGGCCAGTCCAACTGGAAGCAGACTTCCCAACCTCCCCGAAGAATAGACCCTTTAGGTTTCAGGAATAATGGATAGAACACCCCATATTGGCACAAGGGCAGACCCAGGGTTCAATGCTTCAACAACGCACAAACAAAACCCCAACTATCGGCCCTTTCGGCAACACCTGCGAAGCAGATGAAGTCTCACCCGAGGTAGAGGCAGGGGTGGTTGTAAGACTCAGGTGTCTGCAACCTTAGCTAGGACACAAATCTGTGATTCTAACTCTTAACAAGCACTCCAGCATAGATCATTCATCAGTATTTAACCCTCATGGCACTCCGCAGATGGAACAGAGCGCCGCAACCTTTACTTAGATCTAGGTTAAGTTAGCACTTAGCAACAAAAAAATAGTTTTAGCACTCGACACTTTCATATCTGTCAGATCTACACCCATACATCTAAGAAGCACAAAGCAAAGTGGATCTATCTAAGTATATCATAGCAAAGCACATAGCATAATCATATCAAATCACAACACATGGAAAGAGACCAACACATTAGGTCGAAGCACCTAGCACAACACACAGAGTTATCGTGGTTCACCCCCACCCTGGGGCTACGTCCACAAAATCTTCTTCTTCTTTATTAGCTTTGGTCAATCGGGTTACAGCACAGAGCTTGAACTTGTACTCTGCATAGGATAGGAGATCTGCGCGCACATCGTTAGATCCTCCTTCCCCAAGTAGATCTAACACAGAGCCTTCTTACAATCCATGCACTCAACACTTACAACACTTGCACTCACCTCTGCAAGTCAGTCACACAATATACACAAATCCTTTACTAGCACTTATCTTATCTTCTCCTCTCTTCTTACATTGCCTAGCTACTTATTTATACTTTAAAAAATAGGCCTAAACATGGGTAAACCCATGGGACAACATCCCATACCCATTACATTATCCCCAAAAACCCAAAAGGGACCCAAGAAAGGGTTATAGCTTCCACGATCTCCACTTCATGTTGCGCTCTATCTTTAACAAGCCGTCGAAGTCCAAAAATAGTCGAATATGACCAAGTGTTCCTCAAAACTTGGTCAAGGGCCAACAGGCCCCCAACACTCACCTGTGACTCGTTCCGAGTCACTCTGGTCTGATCCATTCTGCCTCAAATGCCTTGAGATTGGCTCGAACTACTTCGACCTGCTCCAGTGCAACAACCTCTTGCTCAGTGAACTCTTGGTTCACTGCGTCGTTTATTGGCCCTTCCAGGCATTGTTCTGTGGTGATGACAACCTGTTCAAGCTCGGTTCCCTAGATTTCAATTTCAATGAACAGTTGGCATGCCTTTTCTTGGATTAGTTGAAGTCGTCGAGAGACTTCCATCACTTTACTTTGCAGTGTGTGTACCTGTTGTTGGGCAGTGCATTGTTCTGCAAACCTCTTCATTATTTCAACTGGGGTCAAGGCCTCCAGCTGCGCCTGTAGCGTATCTGCGTGCTTCTTTGCTTCTTGGAGCTGTGCCTCCAATGCCTGCAACTCTGGATTCTCTACGAGGTTCTCATAAGTATGGGTTCTTATATCACTCAACTGCTTGAATTCCAAGGCAAAGGTTTTTAATCGGCCAACTGTGCTACGGGTAATTTCCTCCCTTAGATCCCTTATTTCTTGAGGAGTCTTGGGCACGGTATGAAGTTCCAGATCTGTGATGCACTGCTGAAGTTGTTGGATTACTTCTTCAAGTTGTACCACCTGCTGTGGGACACATTCCTCAATCTTTACTTCTATGACTGTCACAGAGAAAAGTGATTTTTGAACCCTTTCCTATACTTCAAGTTGCTCTGCTAGCAACGGGTCCTTGCTCTATTGTAACTCTGCTTTTTCCTCATCCCACTTCACTTGCAGGGAAATCTTTTCCCATTCTTCCTTACTCTTTTTTTCTACAAGTGCACTCTGTACTTGCATCAAAGCTTGGGTGGCTTGCGATGTGTCTTCTTGAGCTCATCGAAGGCGAGCTTCGACTTTCTTGGCGAGATGGTGTAATTGGGTGGGCTCATTGGTTGTTCCTGTTGTTCCAATTGTCAAGGGTAAAGTAGAAACTGCTCGGCTGGACTGGAGTGCCTATTGAACTTCTTGAATTTCACCCTTGATTTGGATAAATACCTCCTCCTGCTTCACTTCTTTCTTTTCTGCTATCTCTAGTGAAGCATCATTCAGTGCAGCAATTAAGAAGTCGAAGTCGTCCGGTGTGAGGGTAGTCTTAAATGTAGTCCGGGTGGCCTTAGTTTTCTTTCGAGATGAGGGATTTGGTGGGGTAATCTTCCTTTTCTTAGTGGTATCCTCCTCCTTTCTAGGCAGAGTAACCTCTCCTTTGTTTTGCTCAACCTCTGTGCCACCTATTTCTTCACCATCACCTCCCTACGCAGGTGAGATCGAAGTAGTCTTCGTGGATGTGCTATGGATATCTTGAACTTGATCATCCTTCTTGGTCTTTCTTGGTCCAGGTGTATCTGGCATAGCTTCATGGCTTTCCACGTTGGACATTTTTGTGGGGTCCGCTGCAACAAGGAGGTCCGCTGACCATTCCTTGGTAATCTGCTCCAAGTCTTCTTCTTTCAACTTGTAGTACGACTGGAGTTGTTGTTTGTGCTCATCAACGCGAGCTGTGATATAGGTGAAGTGGCAGTCTGCATTGAATTTTATCAAAGGTCTAAACCTATGAAGTGTGTTTGGGGTGAGGTGCAGTGTAGACTGGATTGCATTCTTCAATTGGTTGTAATAAGCGTGGAAGACGACATTGGACTGCCACTGCTTTTTCATGTCACTGGAGTACCACAACATACAGAACTTTGCGGCCAGTGGTTCGAAGGGTTCGATCTCCAGAAAAGTGGCACCTTCTGATAGCTCCCAAGTGATGAAAGAAATTAGTATGAGAAACCAACTAAAGTGGAATTTGTACCCTTGGTCTTGCACTTCTCTGTTGTCAATCTCTAGTTGGTTTACAAGGTACTGCACCTAGTTCATCTGTAGTCCCTTGGCACACTTTCCTGCGAGGTCGACTACGAATCTAGTCACTTGTGTTGGTCTATGCTTGCAAACTAGTGTGCCCGCGATTAACTAAAAGGCAGGGCGCACTGCACCACTCTAGATAGAGGCTACCTTGTAGCCTCGCGTGCCTTTCTCGACATCACCATAAGTTTCTCTTATCCTCTGTGCTAGTTCTCAGTCTGAGGTGGTAAAACTCCTGTGGGTCGGGGCCTTGCATACTAAGGCCTGTGATCCGATTAATCAAGGTCAAATCCACTGTGATGTGGCGGTCCAACCATAAGTATCCTTTGTGGTAGCAGGACAACAGCAAGTTGATGCATGTGTTGACTTCCTGGTGTCTGTCAAAGTGCGAGATCTTCATTACATTAAGCAGTGTAGACTGCGCGAGGTTATGGGTCCATGATTGGGGGACAATCTTAGAATTATTTCCTTTGGTCCTGGTTAAGTACTTATGTGGGGCTAACATGTTGTAAACCTTACGATCTCCAAGGTTAAAATCACTAAATTTCAGTGCTGTGAGCTTATCCTGGTCAGCACGGACTATGCGCACCCCTTTTGGAAGGTACGCAGTGATCAAAGTGTACTCAAAGTCACGAGGTACACTATCACAGTTGATGGCACCGCTTATAGGTGGTAAGTAAGTAGGTAGAATGCATGGGATAATCTTGGCATTTTCGATGTCATCCATGTGCTTGGTCTGTTTCTCATTGGTCGACCGGGATGGACCGGTGTGAGCAGTGGAAGGGGAGGCCTGGGTTCCTCTCATTGATTATGCTTGGACTCCTATAGATAATCCTTGCTCCGACATGACTCTCTCAGTCATTAATTCAATCAAAACTTCTTCAACTACTTTCTCAGCAGCACTGAACTCGTCTGACATACAAGCTTGGGTCAACTAGCTCTAGTGTAAAATGAATTCAGAGACTACAGTGAACGGTATGGGAACAGGGAATTGATCACAGGGTGAAGTAATCTCAGGTTTCAAGCTCAAATTCTCACTTAGAAAAAAGTATTCTCGGTGCGTGGCGCGACAGATTAAGTAGGGAAACTTAGCAACGGTCTACTTGCAACGGGTATGAGGTTGCATTAACTTATGTTATGTCCGTTATGGCACAGTTGAATGGTCTAGTGGTGAGCCATAAATTCTTTCCAACCCATTCAGAGCGGCACTCGAACGGTTATATTGGCTTCCAATGGCTATATTACTTCGCCTCGATGAAGTGGCATACGTCGTTGTTTTGATATCTCGATGAAGCTCAATTCTTGTGGTTTTTCCTTCTGTGAAGTTTCCTTTATAACCTTCTGTAACTTTTCGATCTTGGCTCTCTTTTTACTTAGATTCCTACACTTCTTCCCAAGGAGCTTCGTCTCGGTCATCCTTTTTCCATTTTGAGTCTTATATTCTCTCGACATAGTCACTTCGTGCTGGTGAGATTCTCTCCTAGGGTTTAGGTATATCACTTCTTCTTTGTTTGGGGTAGAAATTTCAGCCTTTTGTGTAGCTTTGGCCTCAACATTTGGGCTTCTAGTGTCAGATGGATTTGAGCAATTCTCTTGTTCTTATATTAACTGTGTGATCCTTTTAGTCATGAAATATTTTAACTCTTGTCTCTGTTATTCTAAAACTTCTTCTTCTTCCTTATTTCTGGCTTGATCTCCTTCAATCCAAGGTTTTCCGAGTAGCATAGTAAATGGGGCGTTGTCCTCAATGAATTTGATAATTTCAAAATATTCTTTTGTCAAAGTTCCATTGACTGTCATGGGTATCTGAGCGAGTTTTCCACATAACATCCTCAATTTTCCTCTGAATAGTCATATTCCTCCCAACGAAGGAATCATGGCAGGCTTCCCTATAGCTTCCCAAGTTCTTTCTGGCATAATGTTCACTTGTGTTTCTTCATCAAGAATACAGTCAATGTCAAAGTCCCCTATTCTTGCTTCAACTTGCTCCTTTTCTTTGAATATCTCTAGCAATCGGACATCTTTATGTTCCTTCAGGGTTTTTTTCATTTGTATTAATACTTTCTCTGATTCTTGTTGATTTTCTGCCTTTTCTATATCTTCCTTATGGTCTTCTTTATTCGGATTTATCCTTTCAAGCTTAGCGATCATTCTAGGGCAATCCAGTACCTCATGATCCCTAGCTTTGCAACAGAGACAACTAGGTCTTCCACCAGGGCATTCCTTAGCTAGATGGTCTGGTTTTCTGCAACTATAACATAGGATTAATCCTCGCTTTATTTTGAATGATCCCCAGCCTCTTTTGTACTGTACACTAGAATCGTGATAGCTAACCTACAGAAAATTATTTCTAGGATCCTGCATCCATTTTTTAGTCCAGACATTCTTTCTATGCATAGGTATAACATATCTATCATTATACTTATCAGATCTATTCATATCAAACTCTCTTTCATCTATTAATGCCCAAGTTTTTAAGCTAGGACATAATCTATCAAACATACCTAGATCCATGCTCTAGAAACAAAAAAATTCACTTATCTTACTTCTACAGAGCACAAAGCTTCCAAATCTAAGAAATTTTGACTATTCTTACCTTTATTAGAGAAACATAACCATTTTTTGGCACAGGGGCAGGCCCATGGTTCAACGCTTCAACACCGCACCAACAAAACCCTAACTATCGGCCCTTTCGGTAACACCTGCGAAGTAGATGAAGTCTCACTCGAGGTAGAAGAAGGGATGGTTGCAAGACTTAGGTGTCTGCAAACTTAGCTGGGACACATATATGTGATTCTAACTCTTAGAAAGAACTTCAGCATAGATCATTCATCATTATTTAACCCACCTGGCACTCAACATATGGCACAGAGCACCGCAACCTTTAATTAGATCTAGGTTAAGTTAGCACTCAGCAACAAAAAAATAGGTTTAACACTCATCACTTTCATATATGTCAAATCTACACCCATACATCTAAGAAGCACAAAGCAAAGTGGATCTATATAAGTATATCATACAAAAGCACATAGCATAATCATATCAAAGAACAACACATGGAAATAGACCAACACATTAGGTCGAAGCACCAAGCACAACACACAGAGTTACCGTGGTTCACCCCCACCCTGGGGCTACATCCATAAAGTCTTATTCTTATTTATTAGCTTTGGTCAATCGAGTTACAACAAAGAGCTTAAACTTGTACTCCACATAGGACAAGAGATCTACGTGCACCTCACCATATCCTCCTTCCCCGAGTAGATTTAGCACAGAGCCTTCTTACAATCTGTGCACTTAGCACTTACAACACTTGCACTCAGCTCTGCAAGTCGGTCACACAATATACACAATGCCTTTACTAGCACTTAGCTTATCTTCTCCTCTCTTCTTACATTGCCTAGATACTTATTTATACTTTACAAAATAGGCCTAAACATGGGTAAACCCATGGGCCGACATCCCATACCCATTACATTATCCACCAAAACCCAAAAGGGACCCAAGAAATGGGTCTAGCTTCCACTATCTCCGCTTCGCGTTGCGCTCCATCTTTGAAAAGTTGTCGAAGTCCAAAAACGGTCGAATATGACCAAGTGTTCCTCAAAACATGGTAAAGGGCCAACACCCCACCCTCAAGGAAAACATCAACCAGTGATGGTGGGAGGAACAACCGGAGCAAGGGACAAGGATGTTCAAACTCTATAAAAAACTAAAGTACATCAAATATAAGCTCAAGGAGTGGAACAAGGAAATATTTGGAAACATAAACCAAGAGAAGAAAAATATTGAAGATAGAATGAGAAAACTTCAGGAAGTATGCATAGTAGAGGGCTATACAGAGGATCAAAAAAAGGAAGAGATCCAAATGACCCAGGAATGGGAGGCAAGATGCCAGCAAGAAGAAATTCTATGGCGCCAAAAGTATCGAATCATATGGCTAAAGGAAGGAGAGAGGAACACCAAGTTTTTTCATAGAACAACCATTGCCAGAAGAGCCCACAACAAAATCCTGAAAATTAAGGATTAGGATGGGATCGAGAGAGAATCCCACAAGGATATTGAAAATACTCTGGTAAGTCACTTCCATGGGATAGCCCAGGAACCCAACAAAGACCGAACAGAGGCCATCCAAAGGATAACTCAGCACATCCTCCGCCTAGTCATCGAGGAACAAAATAACAACCTAAACAAACCCATTGCTAAGGAGAAAATTGATCAAGTGATCTGAGAGATGCCTAACGGGAAATCCCCAGGTCCATATGGTTTCACAGTGGAATTCTTCAAACCCTGTTGGGAAGTGGTCAAATATGATGTTTATAGAGTGGTGGAGGACTCTAGACAGTCAACCTCCATCCTAAAAGCGTTAAATGCCACAATGATTACTCTAATTCCCAAAGAAAATGAAGCAAGGACCCCCAACCGGTACAGACCTATAGCTTTATGCAATGTGGTTTACAAGATAATTTCCAAAGTCATAGCCAATAGATTGAAACCCCTCCTACCCACACTGATTTCACAAGAATAGGCAGGCTTCGTGAAAGGAAGACAAATCATGGACAACATCATCCATGCCTATGAGCTAATCCACACCCTGAAAATATAGAGGAGAGGGGGTATGATAATATAACTTGACCTAGAAAAATCCTATGACAAAATTAGATAGCACTACATGGTCAAGACTCTGGAAGCTTTTGGTTTCACCCAACACTAGATCAGTTGGATTGTCAGCCTTGTCTCAACGACAAGCTACTCGCTCCTAATAAATGGAGCCCCAGCCAAATGCCCCAGCCAAACCTTTCTGGCCTATGAGAGGCATCAGACAAGGATACCCGCTTTCCCCCTTCTTGTTCATTTTGATGATGGAAGGTCTCAGTCGAAGCATAAAAAGTGCAGCAACACCAGGAGAAATAACAGGCATCAAACCTTTTGAAAATTGTTCGACTTCCACACACCAAGAGTTCGTGGATGACACCTTACTCCATGGAAAACCCACGATCAAGGAAGAAAAATCCTATAAAATAATCTTAGAAGAGTTTGGGAAAGCCTCGGGTGCCAAGATCAATCACTCCAAATATATGATCTATTTCTTTAACACCAACTCTACAATCCAAAGAAACCTGACAAATATTTTGGGATTTGAGCGCAAAACACTCCCAACCAAGTACTTTGGCATCCCCCTGACAGACAGAGCATACAAAATGGAAACATGGGAAGGAGTGATCAACAAGCTAGAAGAGAAGGTGAAAAATTGGACGTACAGATCCCCCAACATAGTAGGGAGACTCATTTTGACCAAGACAATTCTGCAAGCAATTCCAACCTATATGATGTCTGTATTTCCCGCCCCCAAAGGGATACTAGAAAAAATAAGAAACATCCAAAGGGAATTCCTATGGAGAGGAGCAGAAGCAAAGAAGAAATGGGCCCTGGTGGCCTGGGAGAAGGTTTGTAAACCAAAAAGAAAAGGAGGCATGGGGCTACAAGACCCACAAGTAACCAACATAGCCTACGGGGCTAAAATCTAGTGGCGATGGGTCAAAGAAACTTCTACACCATGGGTAAACCTCTGGAAGGCCAAGTATGCCCCGAACATAAACAACCAAGACCGAATCCGCTTTAGGTGAAGCAAGGAGGGATTATCCATCTGGAGTCTAGCTTGGCGCAACAAAACCTGGATCCAGACACACAACTTTTGGGAAGTAAGGAATGGTAAGACAACTAGATTCTGGGAGGATGCATGGCAATAGGAACCCCGAATGGAAAATCCGGGCAGGGAGAAACTCCAACGGGACATGATCACGCAAAGAAAAACCAAATTCTACCACTACTAGAAACAAGAAAAAGATCGCAATAGATGGAGAATCTGGTAGAATATCAGTTTGCAAAATAGAGAACGGACCACAAAAATCGTGAAAGAGGTGGAGGAGGAAGTGAGGAAAAAGAATCTTGCAGTCTCAGAAGAAGAGGACCAACTAAGATGGGGCTAAAAAAATGGTGGGGATCTCAACTTGAAAGAAGCCTGACATTACATCGCAGACCAAGACCAAGAATATCCAGCGCAACAATGGGATAAGCCTTGGAAAATCCCCCAATGGCCAAAAATAAAAATTTTCAAATGGTTAGTACTTCACAACCGAATTCTAACTTGGGAAAAATTAAGGAAAAGGGGATTCATTGGCCCGTCACGATGCCACCTATGTCAAGCTAAGGAAGAAACAACTAATCATCTCCTCGATGAATGTAATTATACAGTGGAGATCTGGGACTGGGCGACATGTATCTTTCAACAGTCCAATAGGATCTGAGGTAACATCTGTGCAACCATTAATACCTGGAATGATAATTATAGCGAAAATGAAGAGGTGAACCTATGTTGGACTCTCATTCCGGGGATGATCATATGGGCAATATGGAAAGAAAGAAACCGACACATATTCAGGAATGAAATCCGACCTGAAGGGAAACTCAAGGAAACAATAATCTCTCGGATAAGAGAAACGGTGTAGAGACGCAACTTCCAGATGGTAAGAGCGTGAATCGCAAGCCAGGACTCCTAAGTCCTAGAAGCTTTCCACTTAAAAGACGGGTGCAACCGCACTCAAGTAAGGCGACTACCACAACTCCAAATAGGTGAGCGCAACTGGAACCCCCCTCTAGCAGGGTCCCTCAAGTTGAATTTCGTCGTGGCAACAAAAGGAAACCCAGGTATGACAGGAATGGGAGGGATAATCAGGGATAGTGACGATAACATAATCTAGCTATACATTGGGAGTTTGTGAAATTCAACCAAAAACGCAGCGGAATTCAGAGCCCTAGAGATCGGCCTCGAGATTCTAAGTCGTGAAAGGATGACAAATACCATCATGGAAGGTGAATCCAAACTGGTTATAAACACAGTGAAGAGACTCCAAAATGGCACTAGATTGGGAAAGATTCAAAGTCACTAGCGCTTGGCACACTCCCTGCAAAAACTCCAGGAGCATTTGCAAATGATCAACATAGTGGAGTTGCGTTGGGTACGCAGATCAATGAATGGACTGGTGAACATAATCGCTAACGAGGGGGTTAACAAGGAAGGACCAGAGCTAGACACTACCTAGAGTAACATCTTGAATGGGCAGTTCAGAACAGACTGCATCCAACTAGCGACAAAGGACTGTGACGACAACCAAAGTATGGAAGGCCACATCAAGGAGGGAGGTGCAAGGCCAACTGGTGGGCACGAAGGATCCAGGCAGAATCTGACTGCCCAACACTCGACCACAAGTTACAATGCAGACTCAGAACACATAGCAGATGGGGGTACAACACCAAGGTCTTGTCAATAGGAAGAAGTACAAAGGTAGATCGTGGGAAAGTATAGACGACTTTCAGCAGGCTGCAAATGATGATGGGAAAAAGGTGGTACCATGGACCAGTATGGATACACCTTACCCAAGCACAAGTACGGGGAGTAGCACAATTGGTTGTACAATGACCATGGGAAAGGGTCGGTGTAGGGTTTACGGTCGGGCCATCATGATCACACATACCGAGACAGGGAAAAAGGATGGGAAGGTTCACCTATACGAGCATACCATGATTGCTAGGACAAACCCGCAGCTGGGGAAATCCCATAAGAGAAGAGGCACCAGGAATAGCTACAGACAGGAAAAGCACAACTGCAGGAGCTACCACAAAAACAAGGGTTGTGTAGATAGGAATAGGAGGAGAAACCAAGGAGAAAACTACCACAAACCAGCCGGGATGGTACGTATGAAGAGAATGCACATCAAGAGAAACCCCGAGGGGGAAGAACCTCTGACAAGCCCTGAGAGGATTACAAGGATGGAGCAAGCAACCAGAGATGCCAAGAGTACCTTTCATACACTGGTTTAACCAAAAGGAAAAGCAACCATCACCAGATGGTGTTAGCAACATTTCTTGTATAGGGGTGTTTTCCTCTCCGATTTTAGGCCTCTGGTGTAAACGCATAGAAGTGGGGTTTTGAAAACCGGTTAGATGAGTTTTATTCAAAGGCCGCATCCATAAGCGTCGAGCACAACTCACAAAAGAAGTCCATTTCGGGCTTAAATCAAGCGAGCGAGCAGTCTGATTTCAACGACAAGGATCAAGCGACGAAGCAGATCAATGGTCATCGGGATTTCGGGGCTACCAAGTTACTCAAGATATAGCATTGGAGAAAGCACCTATATTTCAAGACTAAATCTGGGTCATCCGATCCAGTGACGCATGGCACAAGATCTAGTCACGTCAGCATATCAACATTCAGGAGTTCGAAGGGTAAAATTCCCTCGTCATCTCACATCTCGGAACCCCAAACCCTGAAGCGTCGAAAGCACCCAGAGTCGGGCCCATGGTTTTGGCGCCTGGTCACAAAGGAGCAGGCTTGGAGGAGGGGCACTAAGGTTTATCATTTGGTGAGATGGGTCCCGAAGAGCCAAGAGCGATCTTAGTTGCCCATCCCAGAGGGACACGTGGTGCGCGATTAGGCTCTCTGCCTTTTCGCCCATCGCGACTTCGAATAGGAAGGAGCCGCTCTTTCATATCCCCGAGACGTGAAGCGACGAAGACGTCCTAGACTTGGGCCCATAGTATTACCGAATTAGTTCAAGACTGTCAGATCAGAGAGGGGCGCATTGCACCCATTAGGCCCTCTCGGCATTTCGCCCATCGCAAATTCAAAGAGAAAGGGTATGCTCCTTCCTATCCACGAACCCCGAAATGCCGAAGGTGCCTTTAAGAATAAACGCAGGGTCGTGGCCCGTGATCACTTGGGAAATAAAAAGAGCTGGGCAAGAGGGGCCAAAGGCATCGAGTTTAGTCACAGAAGGGGTCATCGCGATCTTCAGGTGCCATCTGATTCGCTCTCAATCCTGGTTCTCGCTTGGAGTAAATGAAGGTGAGAGGGGGTGGTTGAAACCTCTCCTCACTCATTAGGTGTAAGGTATGGAGGATCTAGCAAGCTATCTGCCCGAGAGGGTCCTGTGTACCGATTTTTTCCAAAGAAGCCATGCCGAGTCCTCGACTAGCCAGTGAGGTCTGCACATGCTAACTCGGCACTTAATGGCTCAACTACTCCCCTTACAGGAGCCATGCGCAGTTAAGGTCGCGTCTGACAAAGAAGATCCGTCCGAGTTTGATTGAAGGGACACCACGCCTAGCATGCCTCTGTTAGGCGAATTTTTCTGAGTATATAGACTCAGTCTTTGTATTTTGTAATTATCGATGGTTGAGCTAGGCTCCCGATTGTAAAGTTTTGATGAAGCGTTGGTCGCTCTGGTTATGTATTGTCATTTGAGACTTCTTACTTTATGGATGTCAGCCTCTTTCTATTCCTTTGTTTACACTGTGTTAGAACAACTCGGAATTGGAGGATCCAGTCGAGTTGTGCTGTTATAGGATGATGTAGGTTGGATCACTGTAATAGTCGCAGGGTTTCTAATAATTTCTTGTGCTTTCTCAACGCTGAATGGCTCGGAATTGGAGGATCCAGTCGAGCCACCTTTCAGTTCCTTGAAACTTGGGGTCAAGAGGATCTTTTCTTCTGAGTTTTTCCTCCTCATCCTGCTAGAGGCCTGATGCCCGAGGCAGTCTTTCTCACTCATCTCATTAAGTCTTCCATCTATCCATCTTATACTCAAATTACTGACGGAAGTTGGATCAAGACCTCCCTTGTTTTTCACATACCAAACCCGGTTTTTTGAGTTAGAGCGATATCTTCTTGCGCCTTTATCCATTCGATCACCCCATTAAACAAATCGTGACATAAAATTGATGGGCGTCGGGCTCTTCTCCTGCAGCAATCCAGGAGTGACTTCTGACACTAACATTTCTGGTGCCGTTGCCGGGGATGAAGTTGAATATTTTCCCCGGGATTGAATGACAACGATTAGTTGATTCTGAAGGTGCATCAGATATCGGAATTATCAAGATTGCTACTGTGCACCTAGCGACTCCACTGTGGCGACTCCATTATTTCCACTTCAATGTTTCAGTTGTGGCTATTGTTGGCACACCTGAAAGATGACCCAGAGGAGCTTTCTCGAGAAGGTTTTAGCAGCTGCTTTCTCAGCCTGAGGAGTTTCCTGGGGTAACAACAATGTAAGATCTGGCCTTTGATGGTGAACAAGGACCAGGCATATTCAAAGCTGCGAATATTTCACCTAGAAACTCCATGATTCGAGGATCGATTGACGACTCCACTGGTTCGATATGGAGAAAATCTTAGCTCAAAGGTTTGCTTTCTGTGACCTTTCTCAAATAGTTGGTTTTCCTAATGCACTTCCTGATAGAGACCAATGGGAAAATTTCCTCCCTGAATTTCACGCAACAATTTTGGAGGTACCAGCTGAGCATTTACTGGACTTTCATGAGGTTATTCATCGACTTAATCTCATGCATGAAGATGTCCAAATTAATCTCTTCAGGTATTCATTGAAGGGAGCTTTTCTGAATGGTGTCGGTCTCTTCTCGCTGCAAGCATCCGCTCTTTAACAGGTTTTCATATAGCTTTCAATTCATTTTGTAAAGATTATTTTCCAGCTGATTGTTTGTATGAAAACTGTTGTGAGGAGTTTTCTTCGCTTCATGAAGCCTTTGTTGGCCCTGAAGACCATGTCCATGATGAAGCTTTTACTGTGGAGGAAAGCATTTGCCAGGAAAATATAGAGGTGTTGAATGATATTAATTGTGTTAGCCCTAGAACGGAAGCATCTGACATCATATCAGATGCCTTTGTTCTTTTAGATGTTCATAACGATCAACATGCCTCTTGTAGAAATTGCGAGTTTATAGAGAAAATGTGGTCTATAGTAGATGGCTCACCTGGGTATCGGTTTGAAGCAGATGTTCCTATCTTCCCTGATTATGACGACGAAGACCTCCCCATTTTTAAAGAAGAGATGGTTGTGGAGGAGGATTTTTCTCTTTTCCTTCAAGGGGTTTCTCACGATATATTTTTACCTTGGATTAAGGAGAAAAAAATTATGTATGAACAGCCAGAAGCAGCAGATACCACTGTCCCTGAAACGAATATTTTTGACGGGATCAGTATTCTGGAGGAGGAACATAGAAATGAACTTCAACCCCTTTTTGATGAATATTATAGTGATGATTAGCAACAAGATTATCCTACATTTGATCACTATGAAGACACTGACTGACATGACATCAAGCAGAGCCATCCCATGGTCCCTATTTATGATGAATACGAATCTGACCCGGGGGAGAGCCAACCAGAAGAGGAGAAAGAACCAGAGGAGCAGGATATTTCCTGTCCAGAGCCAGTCAGCGAGTAGCCACCGCTTGAGAGCAGTGAGCCTACGTCAGTTGTCCACCAACCTATGCTTATCAGAGATATTCAGCCACATGTGAACAACTGTGTAGCAGAGGAGGCTGTATGTCGCCCATTTTCTGGAATTCGCCACTCATTCTATGACACTATCAACAAGTACATGGAGTGGCATTTCCTCTATGCCTTGGAGCCGCCCACCTTCATCTTCACGGAAACCCTTGAAGATGAATTAAAGGATGTAACCATTATGATCTCCTGGTTACATCGTTTGTTATCCATCATCGACAGAAGGAAGGAGATTCTATTCAGGAAGCTGCTTGAATGGCTATGGTGGAATTTTTCTTTCACCTAGCCCCATGTAAAGGATTCTGATAGTTTAGGACTGTACATAAATAAGCTCTTTTGAGCATGTATCTTATTTTGTTTCACTTTTATTTTTCGGCCTGTATTTTCAGCAGGGGGTGTTTTGAGCTTGACTCCATAGCCCAATAGCAAGGCACTGAAATTGCAAAATGAGTCCTTAGAGCATCACAGGGATGACTCTATCCCCCATGGAGCCTAATGTTAGAAACATTTCTTGTATAGGGGTGTTTTCCTCTCCGATTTTAGCCCTCTGGTGTAAACGCATAGAAGTGGGATTTTGAAAACCGGTCAGATGAGTTTTATTCAAAGGCCATAGCCATAAGCGTCGAGCACAGCTCACAGAAGAATTCCATTTCAGGTTTAAATCAAGCGAGCGAGCAATTTGATTTCAATGGAAAGGATCAAGTGACGAAGTAGATCAACGGTCATCGAGATTTCGGGGCTACCAAGTTACCCGAGATATAGCGTTAGAGAAAGCACCTATATTTCAAGACTAAATCTGGGTCGTCCGATCTAGTGACGCATGGTGCAATATCTAGTCACGTCGGCATATCGACATTCGGGAGTTCGAAGGGTAAAAGTCCCTTGTCATCTCACATCTCGGAACCCCGAACCCCGAAGCGTCAAAAGCACCCAGAGTCGGGCCCATGGTTTCAGCACCTGATCACAAAGGAGCAAGCCTGGAGGAGGGGTGCTAAGGTTTATCATTTGGTGAGACGGGTCCCAAAGAGCCGAGAGCGATCTTAGCCACCCATCCTGAAGGGACACGTGGTGCGCAATTAGGTTCTCTGCCTTTTCGCCCATCGCTAATTCGAATAGGAAGGAGCCGCTCTTTCATATCCCCGAGACACAAAGCGATGAAGACATCCCAGACTCAGGCCCACAGTATTACTGAATTAGTTTAGGACCGTCAGATCAGAGAGGGGCGCGTGGCACCCATTAGGCCCTCTCGGCATTTCGCCCATCACAAATTCGAAGAGAAAGGGTCTGCTCCTTCTTATCCACGAACCCTGAAACACCGAAGGCACCTTTAAGAATAAACACAAGGTCGCGGCCCATGATCACTTGGGAAATAAAAAGAGCTGGGCAAGAGGGGCCAAAGGCGTCGAGTTTAGTCACAGAAGGGGTCATCGCGATCTCCAGGTGCCATCTGATTCACTCTCAATCTTGGTTCTAGCTTGGAGTAAATGAAGGTGAGAGGGGGTGGTTGAAACCTCTCCTCACTCATTAGGTGTAAGGTATGGAGGATCTAGCAAGCTGTCTGCCCGAGAGGGTCCTGTGTACCGATTTTTTCCAAAGAAGCCATGTCGAGTCCTCGACTAGCCAGTGAGGTCTGCACACGCTAACTCGGCACTTAATGGCTCAGCTACTCCCCTTGCAGGAGCCATGAGCAGTTAAGGTCGTGTCTGACGAAGAAGATTCGTCCGAGTTAGACTGAAGGGACACCACGCCTTGGATGACTGAGCACGCCTCTATTAGGCGAACTTTTCTGAGTATATAGACTCAGTCTTTGTATTTTGTAATTATCGATGGTTGAGCTAGGCTCCCGATTGTAAAGTTTTGATGAAGCGTTGGTCGCTCTGGTTATGTATTGGCATTTGAGACTTCTTACTTTATGGATGTCAGCCTCTTTCTATCCCTTTGTTTACACTGTGTTAGAACAACTCGGGATTGGAGGATCCAGTCGAGTTGCGTTGTTATAGGATGATGTAGGTTGGATCACTATAATAGTCACGGGGTTTCTAATCAGTTCTTTTGCTTTCTCAACGCTGAATGGATCGGAATTGGAGGATCTAGTCGAGCCACCTTTCAGNATTGGAGGATCCAGTCGAGTTGCGTTGTTATAGGATGATGTAGGTTGGATCACTATAATAGTCACGGGGTTTCTAATCAGTTCTTTTGCTTTCTCAACGCTGAATGGATCGGAATTGGAGGATCTAGTCGAGCCACCTTTCAGTTCCTTGAAACTCGGGGTCAAGAGGATCTTGTCTTCTGAGTTTTTCCTCCTCAAGTTGCCGAAGGCCTGATGCCCAAGGTAGTCTTTCTCACTCATCTCATTAAGTCTTCCATCTATCCATCTTATACTCAACTTACTGACGGAAGTTGGATCAAGACCTCCCTTGTTTTTCACATACCAAGCCCGGTTTTATGAGTTAGAGCGATATCTTCTTGAGCCTATATCCATTCGATCACCCCATTAAACAAATCGTGACATAAAAATGATGTGCGTCGGGCTCTGCTCCTGTAGAAATCCAGGAGTGACTTCTAACGCTAACAGATGGGAGAAAGAAATCAATGCTAAACGCAAGGGCAAAGCTTGGGAGGAATTGAATCAGGAAGCAGACTGGATAACTGACCCAAGGGCCACACATCCCAGAGAAACCCTTTACCACAAAACGATGGAGATGGCATGGCGAACAAAGATGTTAATAGGAAAAGTGAGCTCTGAAAGGAAAGATGTCAACCGGAAGGATAAAAAGGACCACAAAAAACTGCTAAAAGAGATCCTAGTCGCCTCAACAACCTAGAAGCCTATACAAAATGGCTAGCTAAGGACCAGAGAGACCAGAAGGAGAAGATGGGGCGAGTGGTAGCCCAATTCCACCTATACTTGTGATATGTCCATCACATGGACAGCACGCCAGCGGACGAGAATGGAGCACCAACACGTATCAGAAAGACTCATACAGTGGTCCATAAGGAAGAGAACAAGGACATGGAGGATGAAGGAAAGAAACACATTATCATCCTGGACTAGCGCCTGTTCAGCCAATGGTCAAATCATTTTGCTCAAAAAGAGTCTTCCTCAATTTATGTGTTTTTTTTGTGTGTCTTTTTACATAAATGGCTTTGTTTAGTTTTTCAAAACTAGATATGGTAGGACTGGGCCAGTTTCCCAAGGTGGCGGTCCAGTCATACCCCTCTGTTATCCCAGAAAACGCAACTCCGGAACCCCTGGTCTGGTTTCCTTTAGGGAAAACCAGGAAGCCCCACTTTTTATATCATAATCTCTTTTAGTAATACAGGAACCTATACTCACTAACAAAAAAAAAAAAAAAAAAGGGTTAATAATGTTTATCAAAATTATTTAATTTAATGTTAATGTTTATGAATGATTAAATTTAAAGAAAATGTTTTTAGAAATTGAAAATATAAGAAAATTTAAAAGAATTTTTTTTTAGAAATTGAAAATATAAGAAAAATTAAATTGAAAAAAAAATGAAAATATAATAAAAAAAATAAAAATTGAAAAAAAATGAAAATATAAGAAAAATTAATTTGAAAAAAATGTGTAAAAAAAGAAATATAAAAAATTATGAGAAGAATGATCTAAATTATAAAAGCATGTGATATAATTAAAATTTAAACTTTAAGTAAAGAATTCTCTAGATTTGAACTTCTGATTTCCTAGAACAAAGCATATGTTATTAACCATTAGATCCACTGAAATTATACATAGATTCACAACAAAATTCATTAAAATTCACTACAAATACAATGATGCACTCTAGAAATATGATGTTAGTAAAATAAGAATCTCAAGCGAACCTTCTTAAGCAATTTTTAAACTCTACCAACTTTCTTTTGAAATCCAGAAGAGCTTGCCTTGTGTTGAATATTACCTATTGCATGAAGTAAGAAGTTGGAAGGGTATGAAGAAAGAGATGAAATGGGAAGGTTAAATCGTGATCATAATTATCATGTTGTCAATATCAAGGAGTGGCTGTTTCGACCAGAATCAATGTTTAATTTGGAAAAAAGAATGTCTTTCATTGACTTTAAGATATTGATTAATGAGATTAAATGTTAATAATTATTTTCTATTAAAAAAAAACAAATTAAATTTTACATATGATGAGGGAGATAATGAAACATTTTAGGTCTATGTAATCACTCTTCTCTATAACATAAAATATGATGAGGGAGATAATGAAACATTTTAAGTCTATGTAATCACTCTTCTTTATAACATGAATTTGGATTTTTAACTTCATTTAAACAATTTGTAAAGGAAATTTAGATTAGTAACTTCATTTAAATAGTAAAATAGTTTGTAAAAGAAATAAAATATATTTGTTATATGATTAAATGATTTGATTAATATCGTCATGAATTTGGATTTGTAACTTCATTTAAATAGTTTGTAAAGGAAATAAAATATATTTGTTAGATGGTTAAATGATTTGATTAATATCATTTTAATTTGTATACATGTCCCAAGATGTAAATAATCCAATTACTAAAAGATTTTTTATTTTTTAATTATAAAATAAAGAAAATAAAATATATTTGTTAGATGGTTAAATGATTTGATTAATATCATTTCAATTTGTATACATGTCCCAAGATGTAAATAATCCAATTACTAAAAGATTTTTTATTTTTTAATCATAAAATTAACTCTAGAACGCTTGTAATTTGTTTTAACCACATTTTAAATTTTTATTTAATTTACCAAATGTTGGAAATGTTGGAAATATTATTAAAAACCAACAAATCACAGTATTGTTTTATTAGTCCCTGCAGACCAGTAACTATAACAATGATTTCATGGTTGAGTGTTGATTAGTTTGGCAGTTGAATTTTAATTTTTTTCAGCAATCCTAATAGAGAGATTAATATATATTTTTATATTAATTAGATTTATTATTGTTTCATATTTTTTTTAATTAGATTCATTATTGTTTTATGATATTAATTATGCCCAACATTTTGTTAGAGACTGACAATCAGACCCCCAAATTTCTAACTCTCAACACTCTATTGTTGGAAAACGTTATCCAACTTAGTTGTGATGTTCCCTGTGTCATTTTGGGCTTATAAAATGGCATGTTTTTTGAATTATGTTGTGCAAGTTCTGTAATCTGTGAAATTTCAATTGAATATCAATATTCAGGAAGATTTGGAAAACAATTCATGCTTTCCAAAACATCATTTGGGGTAAGGATGTCCTGGCTTTCGCTTTGGACAGTATCTCAAGATATTGATGATGAAATAAACACGGTTTCCTCTTATCTTCTGGTGCCAAGGAACGAATGAGGAGCTCTTCTCATTTACAGCTATTATGTTGTAGTCTTTTTATTTTCATAATCTACAGCTAATTGTCTCTCAGAGTGTTGTTGTAGTTTTGTTTATTTGCATAATCTACAGCTAAGAGAGGTGTTGTAGTTCATTTTATTTGCACAATTTATAGTTAATTGTCTCTCACAAAGGTGTTGTAATGTTTCAGTTGCATAAGTTTATAGTTACTATTATCACTCACAGAGAGTAATTTTTATAAGTTGTATTTTAAAAAACAAGAGTATTTAAACAGAGAATTCCTTTCACCTCTATTGTGCAATCTTATTTTTTTCACTCAAAATTTTTAAACTAGACTTATCACTCACAAAGAGTAATTTTTATAAGTTGTATTTTTATAAAAAAACAAGAGTATTTAAACAGAGATTTCCTTTCATCTCTATTGTGCAATCTTATTTTTTCACTCAAAATTTTTAAGCTGGACTGGAATTGAGTTTATTGGGTGTGATTCTTTAACAATCACTTAATTGTTTTTTTCCTCATGTTTTTCATTTGGTATCAGAGCTTTTGTGGTTGATTACAACGTTTTATTTGGAGAAGAAGATGATGGCCCAAAATTCAAATGCAGTACAGTACCAAATTTCTCTTTTCAATCGAGAAAATTATGAGTACTAGAGTGTGAATATGAGAGCTTTACTTATCTCACAAGATTTATGGATGCATGCTTCTATGGGCTACATGGAGTCAGCTGATCAAACTGCCTACAATGCTCTTTATGTTGATCAAAAGACAGAGTCAAAGGAAAACAGAAAAAACGATGCCAAAGATCTGTTCATCCTTCAGAGTGGAGTTGACATCACAATATCCCAAAGATTGCAGAATGTAGTAAGTCCCATGATTCTTTGGAAACCGTGGAGAAGGCATACAAGGGATCTGTAAAGGTAAAAGTTGTCAAATTTCAAATGATTAAAAGAGATTTTGAATCTCTTACTATGAATGAAAATGAAAGTGTTGAATCTTTTATTACTAGAGTACAAATATTGTGAATGTTATTCATGCTCATGGTGAATCTTTTGAATATAGGAGGATTGTTGAAAAAGTGTTAAGAAGTCTTCATAAAAAAATTGATTTTGTCACTATTTCTATAGAAGACTCAAGGGATTTATCATAGCTAACACTTGTTGATCTATTTGGAAGGCTTCAAGTACATGAAGATAGGTTAAAAAAGAATGAGAAACTTGTGGATCAAGCCTTCCAAAGCAAGTTGAAGATTGACGACAAGAAGAGTCTTCCACTACCATGAATGATGCTTCTATTTCTTCTTCATCATCATATAGAGGAGGTAGAGGCCTTGAAAGAGCCAGATGAAGAGGAGGTCGTGGTAGAGGAAGAAGAAATAGCTCTAGAAGAGGCTACTTTCATTACAGCTATTTTAATAAAGATGGTCACTGTTATCGCACAATTTGTACTTGTTTAAGCCCAAGATAAGTAGATCAAATTGGCATAACTACAGGATAACCCACCACTATCACCTTACTAGTAAATCCCCACATTTTAGGGATGGGAGAGGTCCAACCTAGGGGATGTTAAACTTCAAATGAATGATTATCATATGAAAACCCACATGTTCTCTACTTCTAGGGGGGATGTGATATAGTTTTGGGTGTGGAATGGATTCATGCTCTGGGACCAATCACAATGAATTATCAGGAGTTATATATGAGCTTCACCCAAGAGGCTCACACCTATACCCTCTAAGGTCTCCAAGCGGACTCTCCTGAAATCATCATTTCTTACAGGATGGAAAAAATGTTGAAGAAAGGCCACCATGGTGTGATTGCTCAATTGCATTCCATCTGGGTCATCGATCAGACCTCTCTGGTAGTCCCTCCTATCATGCAACTAATCTTGGACAAGTACCCTAGGGTCTTTGAATTTCCAACAGACTTACCTCCTTCTAGGGGTGAGCATGATCATAACATCCCTCTACTGTCGGGCAGTCAACCCCCCAATGTACGTCCCTACTGTTGGTTGTGGAGCCTGATTATCTTCTTGATTTAGAGGTCTTTTACTTTCAGCCATGTTTATACCCCATGAAGTATTTACACCTCAGAAGTATGTACACTCTTCCATGCGGGGGAGTGCAGAGGGGGGATACCCCCTCTGCGGGGTCTGGGGGGGCTATCCCCCCGGCTGGGGGGTTTGGGGGCGAAGCCCCCGAAGCAAAAATTGCCTTGTAAAAGTATATTGTAATTTCATTGTAAATCTGGACCATTCATTATAAGGTCACAGATCTAACAATAGAGATTATGTTAGGGTTTTTTTCCCTAGAAGGCAACCCTCTTTTATGAGGGAAATGTATTGTGGCTATGTATGTTGGCGAGTATTGTATTCTAAGAGAGGAGATTGTGAGAGAACGAAGAGGAAGTTATAGCGGGTTTTGCTGTAGGTTGTATCCCTTCATTTTGCTGGATAATAATAAAGAAAGGACCTGGCAATTTCTCTAGTGGACGTAGCCCACACTGGGTGAACCACGTAAATCTGTGTCTCTCTTGTATTGTGTATCTTCTGTGTT
>ML823799.1:56068-68866 GCA_009831015.1 Picea engelmannii
ATTTTATCTACTTCATACAGTTTGTGTTATACATGTGTATGAATAACTTATTGAGCTGCATATATCTTATTCAATTATTTCATTTAATCTATGAAAGTGTGAAAAGCAGTCAAAAGTTCCAGACACTAATTCACCCCCCCCCCTCTCAATGTCAGAGTGTGTTTCAATAAAAGTGGACCCCAAAAAGATACAAGCTATGCAAGAGTGGCCATGATGCGCGACCTTAGAGAGCCTAAGGGGTTCTCTCGGTCTCACGGGATATTACAGGAAATTTTCCCACCATTATGGAAAAATTACTAAGCCCTTGACAGATCTTCTTAAGAAGAATGCATTTCATTGGAACCCTACTGCTAAGCAAGCCTTCATAGAGTTAAAGAGGGCCATGTGCACTACTCTTTTCCTAGCAGCTCTTGACTTCCAAAAAACCTTTGTGGTGGAATCAGATTCTTCTAGAACTGGTATAGATGCAGTGCTCACACAAGATGGTCGACATGTGGCTTTTACTAGAAAATATTTGAGTGACCGCAATTTGGGCAGATGTACATATGAAAAAGAAATGATGGTCATTCTCCATGCGGTACACACATGGAGGCCATATCTTTTGGGGTGTCATTTTCAGATCAAAACAGATCACCATAGTCTAAAGTATTTTCTGGAGAAACAATTGTCCTCCCCAGAACAAAACAAGTGGTTGACCAAAATGTTGGGTTGTGATTATGAAATCATATATAAAAAGGGAAAAAAAAATAAAGTAATCAATGCATTGTCAAGACAACATGAGGAGGAAGACTCCCTATTTTCCTTATCTTTATCGGTCCCTGATTGGATTGAAGAAGTACGCCAAGAGTGGCTAACACACTGGACTCTCTCAAAGTTAGTTCAATGCCTTTAGGAGAACCCTAATCCTCCCATCAACTACACTTGGCAGGAAAATATTCTCAGATATAAGGATTTTTTGGTTCTATCACCCTCTTCAGCACTCAAGTCATGACTCTTAAACGAGTTGCACTCATCAACTATTGCAGGTCACTCAGGCTTCCAAAATACCTATGCTCATGCCCGTCGTTCTTTTTTTTGGAAAGCATGAAGAAGGATACCCTTCACTTTGTCACCGAATGTGAGGTGTGCCAACGCAATAAAGGTGAAACTATCAAGTCTCCATGAGCACTACAACCCCTACCAATTCTAGCTTCTGTGTGGATAGACATCTCTATGGGATTTATAGTGGGCCTTCCTAAAGAAAGGAACAAGTCTATCATCATGGTGGTGGTTGAGAACGTCTCCGAGTATACTCATTTTTGTGCCTTACCCCACCCTTTCACATAGACACTAGTAGAACAGGTTTTCCTTGATCATATTTTCGAGTTACATGGCATGCCCACCTCTATCATATCTAATCATGACCCAAATTTCACCAGCACATTTTGGAAAGAGCTATTTAAATTGCATGGCACCCAACTAAACATGAGCACAACCTATCATCCCCAATCTAACGGCCAAACATAAGTGGTCAACAAATGTTTGGAAACCTACTTGCGGTGTTTTTCTTCAGACAAACAACACTAGTGAGTGAAATGGCTCCCCTTGGTAGAATGGTGGTACAATACTTCCTATCATACTTCCACTAAAATGACCCCATATGAAGCATTGTATGGAAAACACCCACCTACAGTCACTACCTATCTATTGGATTATCGAGANGGGGGGGAGTGAATCAATAATGAGAAATTATACCACTTATTAATCCTTTAAACCATAATATATATTATTTTTACTTATTCAACCATGTTCATCTATTCATCATCAATATATTACTGTATCATAAACATTAACATCCATCGGTGCATAATAAACAATAACAACACATCCACATAATACACAATACACCAATATTTACATGGAAACCCAATGTGGGAGAAAACCACATAATGTTTTTTCTTATATGTCAAGAATTACATTCAAAGAAGCACCAAATTCCAATTTTCCAACTCCAACTGGAAGGAGGCTCCAACCCCCTAGTTTCTCAGGCTCCAACCTAAAGGAAGCTCCAACTCCCTAGTTCTTTGGCTCCAACTAAAAGGTGTCTCGAACCACCTAGTTCTCGAGCTCCAACCTAAAGGAATCTCCAACTTCCTGATTCTCCGACATCAACCAAAAGGAGGCTACAACCCCCTTTCCTTGCCTCATCCAACCGCCCTAAAATATAAATGCCAAACGTAGACAACTTGTCACTGCCACTAAATCAACCACTGCCACTGTCAACCTGTAAGAATAACCTATAACAACCTGTAACAATCAACCTACACCAAACAACATGTAACAACCTATACCAAACAACATGTAATCAACATGTACCAATAACCTATAAACAACCAATAACTTGAACCAACATGTACCATGCATCAACCATGCATCAACTCATACCTCAACCTATACCATCAACAAATGCATAAACCATCCACCAAACCTGTATAAATAACCTGTCACAACAACCTATCACAACAACCTGTCTCATCAATCTTATCAACCAAATCAGATCTACTCACAAAGATCAATCACCGAAAAAACTCTCAACCATATGCACAATATCACGAAGATGTGCATCAACCAAGCATATCACAACAACTCATAATCATCACCAAGATCAATATGTGCTTCTAATAATATATGAATACAAGTATGCTACATCATCCATAAACCATGTGTCAACAATACTACTAAGTACCTCTAACCATGTACCAAGTATGTATCAATCATGCATCAACTACACATCAACTATGAATCATCAAGATATACCAACATCATCAACTATACAGCTCATGTATGTGCCAACTCATCAACTACTTGTCTCAACCATGTACCCAACATGTACCTCAACCATGTAACCAAAGACATACACCAATATAACCATCAAAAGTTATCTAACAATTCATCACTCTATCCATAAACCAAATACCATAAACCCTTACATCAAACCATTTGCCACAACCTCACTTTTATGTAGTCTCAAGCTAAACCAACAACTTCAAAAACACATCACAACCAAAATATCAAAATATATATGCTAAATACCAACAACAAAATATCAATTGTATCCATCAACAAATCTGATATATACAACAATACTGAACAACCAATACCATCTCAAGAGCTAAACCCTAGCTCACAAAACATACTCAAACAAGATGTGTCATATCTCTCATAAATAGACTCCAACCATGATACTATTGCGGTTATGTTGTCGCGATTTTGCTGTCGTAATTTTGTTTCCACGGTTTTGTTGTCGCGATTCTGCTACCGTGATTTTTCTGCCGCATTTTTTCTACCGTGATTTTTCTGCCGTGATTTTTCAACCGCACTTCTTTTTTCGCGATTTTTCTACCACAAATTTGATCTATCAATAATACCTGCCAAATAACCTTTCACAAATGATATTCAATGAAGTTCAATATAGAAAAATGAGAGAGGCTTGTCGTTTCCTTTATACTCTTCATGTCTTCCTCTAGAAGTTTCCTTGCAACAACTTTACCCCTTTCTCCATCTTCTAGGGTTAACCCATTAACCCACTTTTTTCCACTTAACCACTTTGATTATTCAACCTTTGTCCACTTAACCTAACCAATTTACCACAAATAGTAAGTTCTCCACTTTTAGTTGCAACTAACTTTATTATTTAATTAATTTCTTTTGCAACCAATTTGACTTATCCATAAATAGTAAACTCACCATTTCTTGTTGCAACCACTTTATTATTTAAATAATTTATCTTTGCAACCACTTTGACTACTTTATTATTTAAATAATATCTCTTTACTCACAATTTCTTGTTGCAACTAACTTTTTTATAATTAGTCAATTCATAACTTTTTTTCCCTTTGCTAACTTCTTGCTACAGCGACTTTATTATTTAATTTATTTCTTGGTCAACCACTTTGACTATTCAATCTTCTCATCACAACTACTTTACCATAATTACCAAACTCACAACTTCGTATTCCAACTAATTTATTTTAATGATTTTCTTAATGCAACAACTATACCCATGATTAAATCCTAGTTACCATCAATTTGAATAGTACACTTCTAGGAGCTTCTAGAATAATTGATGTCACATACCCACTACATTGTAATAAAATTTTTGTTCTTCCTCCATGAACAGAATCCCTGAAGTCCTATGGGGGTCTAGTGCAAGCTAGTTCTTCCCTATTCACCTCCCTGCGATTGTGGGTTAGGACCACAGGCCAAACAAACCAGGCGCCTTTTCGTGTTTCGTGACTCAGCGATACCATTGAGTCCAATATTGAAGGTAGAATGGTGAGGGGGCTTCAGAATGAAACCCTGGTCGTAGATCTGGGTGCGCAGATTTTGGCAGTCCAGATCTACCCACCACTTAATCGACAAAGCACTAGCTCCCTTTCTTTAGTCCTTAGTTCGATAGGACCACATACACGCCTAAATGTAGGCGCCTTTCACAACTTGCGACCTCGCGAATTGTGAGTCAAAGACCCTCGAATTTTCTTCTCAAATCATCGAAACCCGAGATCACGAAATGGGTATAGCTTCCTTCTGTCAACATCCTCTGCGCATGACCACCTTCTAGGCTAAACTCTAGCTCCTCTCGTTATTCACCACTTCGTGAGTTCAACGGTTGAACTCTCGTTCCTCCCTTATGCGATCCTCGGAGACTTGAAGGTCAGCGAAGGTTGACCTTCCCTTCGCACTGCTCAGAACTGGCCCCTTCGCGAGTTGTAGCATCAAATCTTGGTACCTTCCCCTCACGAACCCTCGGGAAGCGATATTTTATTTTTCCCTCTCGCTTTCTCGCTACTCGCGACTTCGTAAGTCCAAGTGTTGAACTCTCATGCCCTTCTCCCACGAATCCCCGAGACACGAGAAGTAAACGAAACATTGACTCCCTTCTCTAGGCGATGCGTGTCCACCTGTCAATCGCATGGGACCCACCTTGAAGTTTTTCCATGTGTTCTCTCGGGCTTGACTCTCGGCACATCGCCACTCGCGACTTGGAGCACCCAACCTTTGGGCTCTTACCTTACGAACCTCCGAGTTCACGAGATCCCTGGATCTCTGCCACTTGTCCTCCTCGGATGGATGGTCCTGATCCTCTCGTGACTTCGCCACTTGCGACTTGGAGCATCCAACCTTTGGGCTCTTACCTTACGAACCTCCGAGTTCATGAGATCCCTGGATCTCTACCACTTGTCCTCCTCGGATGGATCGTCCTGATCCTCTCGTGGCTTCTCCACTCACGACTTGGAGCATCCAACCTTTGGGATCTTACCTTACGAACCTCCGATTTCGTGAGATCCTTGGATCTCTGTCGCTTTTCCTCCTTAGATGGACGGTCCTAATCCTCTTGTGGCTTCGCCACTCGTGACTTGGAGCATCCAAACTTTGGGCTCTTACCTTTTGAACCTCTGAGTTCATGAGATCCCTGGATCTCTGCCACCTGTCCTCCTTAGATGGACGGATCAGATTCTTTTGCCCCTATTCACGAGGGCTTAACCCTCATCTATCTCCCTATAGATCTAATGACTGTCAGGTTTTATGGCTAAGATCTGACGATTCAGATCGATCTCGATGTCGCGCCCTTTCCCACTGCTCCTTGGACGTGGAAAAGAAAACAACAGTCCAAATGTTCTCATGGACCCTGGGGGTCCACAATTCCGATTCCCTCGCTATTCATGAAGATAGAGGAAAAAGGGTTAAGGCAATTCACTCCCTCGTTTATTCCTTCGATTTAACAGTTGTGAATGACCGCAGATCCCCCGACAGGATCTCATCCGTTGATCAATACTTATCCCTACGTTGCTACTTCGGGATTTTAAGAGGGTCATTCCTCTTCGTACAGGGTTGTTAAGACTTGCACATTCAAGTCCTTTTTCCAGGTTCTTGGTAAACCTTTCCAAGGAGGGAGTCTCTGTGAAGAGATCTATTCCGGGGAAATCCAGGAGACCGATAAGGGGAAACAAATTCCTGAGAACGAACTGGAAGTCTGACTTGGTTCAACTTATGCATAATTAGATTCCTTTATCAACATAAGCCATGCGTGGTTTTTCAGTTATAATCATATACAACTACTAGTACTGATCAAAATACCACACAGACCTTCTTATAATGAAAACATTCACAGTTTCACAGCTTATGAGCATAATTATCAGAATACATATATTTCCAGATGCCAGAGGAAAAACACTTATCAGAAATAGCATTAGGGTTAAGCAACTGCTGAGAGGGGTGCTCATTTCCACCCAACCGTAGGCTCAGTGACTCCCAGTGGATTTACCACTAGCCACCCCCGAGCTGAGACCACGATGTCGTGAGACTGCGTCTCTATCCGCCAGTGACCAGGAGTGAAGGTTGCAATCCTTCCTCTCTGCTATCACTCACTCTGTGTAATGCCAGAGTTCTCCCCTCGCGTCTGCCCTCGCAATCACTTCTACCCCACGCCTTATCCTCTTACTAGGTTGCATGTGGTGCGATTACCCTCGCGCTGATCAGGCCTGACGGCTCTACGAATGAGAGGCACCTCCCATCCCTCATTAAACCATCTACCTATCAGCCTGCGAGACATTTAATTCAGGGCTAGCGAACCTCTTTTGGTTCTCCGGGCCAGTGGAGTCCAAATACGGTATTAATTCTCGGTAGAAATTAACACCACCTTTTCAAGTGCCTTCCACCGCCATCGTGGTCTCTTTTCTGCACATCCCCTCTCAGCAGTCCTGCAATAAAATTCATAATGTTATTCACATTTATTGACCTTTTCCTCAAGGTCCATTTACATCACATATTCACATTTATGAGTTTGCCATAGTTCTTGGCCAGTCTAGTTATATTTCCAAGTTGGGGGAAACAGGGTGTTACAATTCCCTCCCCCTTAAAAGGAACATCGTCCTCGATGTTCTTATCTACTAACATGAGTGGTATGTACAGAGGTAAACAAACTCAGATATGCCTATCTCATGGCATCCTCCATTTCCCATGTAGCCTCATCTGGGCCAAAATGCTTCCACTGCACCTTGACCTATGCAATGGTTCAATTCTGGAGTGGGGTTTCCTTTCTGTCCAATATGCATTGGGGTTCTAGTACAAATTCTCCCTCCGGTTCCACCTGGATCACAAACCAGTCAATTATATGATTAGCATCATGTACACATTTCTTCAGTAATGAAACATGAAAAACATTATGTGCTTTTACTGTGGGAGGAAGTGCTAGCCGATAGGCTACAATTCCCACTTTATCTAAGACCTCAAAGGGTCCACAATACCAGGGTGCCAACTTGGCACAAGCTTCCATTTTCAGGAAACTCCTTCTGGGCTTAATTCTGAGATATACATGGTCTCCAATTTTGAACTCTCTTGGAGTTCTCTTTTGATCAGCATAACTTTTCTGTCGGTTCTGAGCGACCTTCAGATTTTGTTTTATCTGAGTCACTTGTTGTTCCATTTATTTCAACATATCGGGTCCAATAGAAATCTTGTTTACAGAGTTACTTCAGTTGACGGGAGTATTACACGGCCTACCATAGAGGACCTCGAAGGGACTCATCTTTAAGGATGCTTGGTAGTCGTTGTTGTAGGCGAATTCTACCAATGGTAAGTAGTCTTCCCATTTCATGGGTTGATGCATTACATGCATCCTTAACATATATTCTAATATTTGATTTACTCTTTCTATCTGTCCGTCGGTTTGAGGGTGATAGGTGGTGCTAAACAACAATTTAGTCTCTAATCTTGCCATCAATGACTTCCAAAAATTGGAAGTAAATTTTGTGTCTTTGTCAGATATTATCTCCCTCGGCATATCATGCAGTCGGAATACCTCTTTCATGAATATCTGGGTGATATCTATCACCTTGCAGGTTGATTTGACGGGGATGAAATGAGCAGACTTTCTCAGTTTATCCACCACTACCATAATGGTGTCATTATGTTTGGTTGAAGTCAGAAATCTAGTGATAAAATCCATGGAGATGGTTTCCCATTTCCATTCTGGGATGGGTAAAGGGTGTAATAGTCCTGCTGGGTGTCGATGTTCTGCTTTAACCTATTGGCACTCTATGCATTGGGCCAAATATTTGGCTATGTCCTTCTTAATTCCAGGCCAATAAAATTGTTTCTGGGTGGCAGTGATCATTTTCTGGTATCCTGGGTGACCAGTGTAGGGTCTTTTATGTAGTTCATCCCTGATGAACCTCTTTAAGTCGTCACAATTGGGAATGTACAGTCTATCTCTGTAAGTGAGCAGGTCTCCTTCGGTCATCTGATAGCCTTCATATCTTTCTCTAGTGGGTTCTTTTTGTAGGTACAGGGTCACATTTCGAACGAAGGGATCTGTTTCTTGTGCCTTTTTGACTCTGTCCTTGACATCTATCTCGCAGGTACTCACCGCTGTCAGGTGAATTGTCCTCATGCTTCTGCTAAGGGCATCAGCCACCCTATTCTCTCTCCCCTTAATGTGTTTGATTTCAAAATCAAATTCTCTAAGAAGGGCAATCCATCTGGCTTGTCTAGCATTAAGCTTTGGTTGATCAAACAAATACCATAATCCACAATGATCTGTCATAAGCATAAATTTTCTTCCCAAGAGGTAATGCCTCCACAGTTTTGAGGCGTGCACTATGGAAGCCAGTTCTAGATCACGAGTCACATAATTTACCTCATGTTCATTCAATTTTCGGGATTCATAACAGATCACCTTTCCTTCCTGCATAAGGACTCCTCCGAGCCCTTATTTATAGGCATATGTGCACACAAGGAAGTCATCTTCTGGGTCAATGATTTTCAACATAGGTGCATGGGTTTGTAGATGTTTCAAGGTTTGAAATCTTTCTTCACATTGTTATGTCCACAGGAATTTTTTCCCCTTCTTCTGGAGGGCAGTGATTGGACAACCAATCTTGGAGAATCCTCTTATAAATCTCCTATAGTATCTCGCCAATCCCATAAAGGATCTGATGTCTGAGACATCCTTTGGGGTAGGCCATTCCATGATAGACCTGATCTTGTCAGGATCTACTACTACCCCTTCCTCGGATAGAACATGTCCCAAGTAATGTATTTTCTTCTGAAAGAAGTCACATTTGTTGAATTTAGCATAGAGTTAATGCTCTCTTAGCACTTGCAGCACAAGTCTAAGGTGCTCTTCATGTTCTTCTCTATTCTTAGAGTAGATTAATATGTCATCAATGAAAACTAGTACAAATTTATCTAAAAATTTACTGAGTACGTTGTTCATTAAGCACATGAAAGTGGCAGGGGCATTGGTTAACCCAAATGGCACTACTACAAACTCATAGTGACCATACCATGTCCAGAAGGCGGTTTTATGGATGTCTTCACCCTTAATTTGTACTTGATGGTATCCCAACCTCAAGTCAATCTTTGAGAAAATAGACGCACCCCCCAATTGATCGAATAGATCATCGATCCTGGGCAAGGGGTATTTGTTCTTTATGGTTACTTTATTGAGTTGTCTATAATCTATACACAATCTAAGGGTTCCATCCTTATTTTCACATACAGGACTGGTGCTCCCCATGGGGACATGCTGGGTCGAATATAACCCTTATCCATCATTTCTTTCAATTGCAATTTGAGTTCAACTAACTCAGGTGTGCTCATCCGGTAGGGTGTCCTAGACACCGGCACCGCTCCTGGTGCGAGCTCTATCGAGAAGCCAATGTCTCTTCTCAGAGGTAGACCCRGTACCTCTTCCAGAAACACATCTATGTATTCTCTCAGGATAGGGTGATCGTCAGGGCTTGATTTAGCACCTTCGATTGTTTTCAACACCTGTATCACATATAGGGGACATCCCTTTCGACAATACTTTCTCATTTGCAGGGCTGATATTTGTCTCACCAAGACTGGTTTTCGGATCCCTAGGAGGGTTATCCTCTTTCCTTCTTTGCTCACACATTCTAGGGTTTTGTGGTAACAGTCCAGTTTGGATTTATGGGTGGCCATCCAGTCCATACCAATCAACAGGTCGTATGATCCTAGGGGTAATACATTAAGGGTTGCTTGGGTGGGGAATTCACCCAACATTAACTGGCAGGCCGGTATGACCTCTACCACCTTTCTTTTGGTTCCAGTGGCTAACTGTACCAACCATGGCTTGGTTTGCTTCTGTGGCTATAGCTTACACTTATCAATAGCTCTAGGGGATATATAACTAAAATTTGAACCAGGGTCAATCAAAACAGACACTAGATGGTTGAAAATCATACCTTCTATTTCCACCACTGAAGCTTGGTGGTCAGCTTGGTTATTATCCAAGGCTGCATAAATCTATGGCATACTCCTTGCCACATCATTGACTGTGGTAACTTCCTGAAGGTTATAAACTTTCCGACTGTTCTATTGTCGGTGTGGACAGTCTCTCAGGAGATGCTCTTCTCCACAACCCCAGCATTTCAGAGGTTCTTTCTTTGGGTTATTAGTTTTCACTGGGATAGGTCCAGAAGTTTTGTTTCTGTCTGATGATGGAAAGTTCTATTGGAGTACACTCCGGGCTAGATAGTTCGTTCTGGGGTTCTTCTTGTAGTTTTTAAATCTTGAGTATTTGATCCCCTTTTTCTGAAATCTCGAACCACTCTTCTGTTTCCAGTTTTCACGAGACTCTGCCTGATGTCCATATTGTTCATGACAATATGTTGCTTTTCGAATAGTGTCTTCTAAGGTCTTTGGCTCATCGAATTCGATTCGGTTCCGGTATTCCTTGGGTAGTCCATTGATGAAGCATTGCACCTTCACCTTCTCTACTTTGATGTAGGGTACATATCTCAATAAGTTGAGGAATTTATTGGCATATTCCTGTATAGTGTGTTGCCCCAGTTTGAGTTCATAAAACTCTTTAGCCTTCTCATCGAAATATCTTTTTGACAAATACTTCTTCCAGAAGTACTTTTCAAATTGTTTCCAAGACAGGTCCTCCTCGCGGACCCCTTTTATATTCTTAAGGTCTTCCCACCAGATGGAAGTCTTTCCATTCAGATTGAAAGTGGCCACTTGGGCCTTCAAATTCTATGAAAAATCATGGAATCTAAAATATTTCTTCAGTCCAAGTAGCCAGGCCTCGGCTTCCTCTCCCTTCTTTATCTCACCGTCGAAGGAGGGAGGCTTGGCCTTTCTGAATTCCTAAAATTTATGACTCTTGGAAGTCTTTTGCTTCTTCTATTTTCTTCGAGAATAGGAACTAGTCCTGCTGCTGGAAGAGCCTTTTGAATCACTAGCTTCCTTCTCAGTGGAATCATTCGGAACGGGTCCTTTACCTCCAGGGTGGACCTTTCTTGAGGTTCTCCTCTCAGTACGGCCACTGATACGACCATGTTTCTGCGTTTCGGGTTCATGTTGCATTTGTCTCTGTAGGTCAGATAAGCTCTGCAGTAACACTGCATTAATTTCAGTTTGTTTTTCTTGTTCTTTCATCATCCTTTCATTGTTGGCCTTGCAGCTTTGCAGTTCAACCATGAGACTCCTCATATTCTTGGCTAGGTCTAGAGGGGTTCCTATTTCTCTTCTTTCGTCAGATTCTTCATCTCTGTTGTGGGAGCCTTCTTCCACTTCTTAGTGAGTCACCATACTCTGCGTCTATAGATTCCCGTGGTTGATCGTCTGCTTTGAGTGAAAATACAAACGTTGGTTATTCATCAAGAGTTAAATACATTTTTATAATTTGCGCATAATTTATAACTCTTTCACATGCATACATAGTCGGGTTCTCATTTTCCAAGTTTTTAATCCTAGACAAGAGAGTTAAGTTAGGGGGTTACTCCTCGTAGGAGTGCTTCGAACAGAGCTTATGTGAAACTCGTTCATGAGCCCAATCAGGCCGAGTGTTGTAACCATGCTCTGATACCAATTTGTCACATACCCACTACATCGTAATAAAATTTTCATTCTTCCTCCAGGAACAGAATCCCCGAAGTCCTATGAGGGTCTAGTGCAGGTTAGTTCTTCCCTGTTCACCTCCCTGCGATTGTGGGTTAGGACCACAGGTCAAACAAACCAGGTGCCTTTTTGTGTTTCGCGACTCAACAATACCATTGAGTCCAATATTGAAGGTAGAATGGCGAGGGGGCTTCGGAATGAAACCTTGGTCGTAGATCTGGGTGTGTAGATTTTGGCTGTCTAGATCTACCCGTCGCTTAATTGACAAAGAACTAGCTCCCTTTCTTTAGTCCTTAGTTTGATAGGACCACATACGTGCCTAAATGTAGGCGCCTTTCACAACTCGTGACCTCACGAATTGTGAGTCAAAGACCCTCAAATTTTCTTCTCAAATCACCGAAACCCAAGATCACGAAATGGGTATAGCTTCCTTCTGTCAGCGTCCTCTGCGCATGACCACCGGCTAGGCTAAACTGTAGCTCCTCTCGCTATTCACCGATTCGTGAGTTCAACAGTTGAAATCTCGTTCCTCCCTTATGCGATCCTCTAAGACTTGAAAGTCAGCGAAGGTTGACCTTCCCTTCGCACTGCTCACAACTGGCCCCTTCGCGAGTTGTAGCGTCAAATCTTGGTACCTTCCCTTCACGAACCCTCGAGAAGCGATATTTGATTTTTCCCTCTCGCATTCTCGCTACTCACAACTTCATAAGTCCAAGTGTTGAACTCTCATTCCCTTCTCCCACGAATCCCCGAGACACGAGAAGTAAACGAAGCATTGACTCCCTTCTCTAGGCGATGCGTGTCCACCCGTCAATCGCGCGGACCCCACCTTGAAGTTTTTCCATGTGTTCTCTCGGGCTCGGCTCTCAGCACATCACCACTTGC
>ML823800.1:12825-36681 GCA_009831015.1 Picea engelmannii
AACACCCTACGGACTAGCAAACTAGGGTCAGACTTGCATGCAGATTTTGACCGAATAGAAACTACTTTTTTTACCTACAACCCAAGATTTAAACCCCTTTTTCACAGTAAATGCATGGAAAAGGACCACCAACCTTATTACCGGTGTTCAATGTAGATCCTCCGTTGCTCTTCAATTACTTGCTTGCACTGCTCCTTCCACATATGACCTGCACTCAAGACAAACAACAACTATGCATGCATGCTACTTCTATACTCAAGGGTTAGAAATCAAGCATAAATCAATCAAACCATAGACAATTCATGCATTGGGATGGGAAAAGTATTCTTTTTGTTACTGAAAGTGAATCAACTTACAAAAAAAGCTGAGACCGCCCACCGCTCCTTGAACCTGATCCTGGGCTCCTCTTCTTCTGTCCTTCAACTGCTTTGCGTTAAATCTCCTTTGGCATGAGGAAAGGCTAAAGGGTTGGGACAATGGAATATGTAAATGGGCAGAGTTTCTTTGCTATATTTTTTCCTCCTCCAAATGGTACCCCTACCCCTTCTTTTACAGGCTAGAAGGAGCTAGGGTTTTGGATGAACCCTCAGCCATGCATGGCCAAGAGTTTCAGTTAACTGACCCATAGCTTTTTGTTCCGTTGACAACTTTCCTTTTTTCGTGCTTTGTTAGGTACACGCGGGCTGTTGTGAGTCAGCTAGCGTGCACACGCATGCAGTAATGGGTTAGGGCGCGTGGGCCTTGACACAAGAGGATTTTCAAAGAGTTGTTCAACAGAGTTTTGGCAAATAAGGGATATGAATTGGCCTGATGCCAGGTAAGCATGTGTGGTGCAATTTAGGGTTATAACATAACTTTTTAAATTTTGAGGAATTCAGATGGCATGATGGGTTGGTTGAGGTTGTTTTGCCATCTTTAGAGGAGAGAGTTAGGCTCTAGGAGGCTTTATCGTGCATATGCCACCTTTGGAGGTTACTTATCTAGCAAGTTACCATGATACATATACAGATCCAAATTTGCCACATTTTCAAAAGGCCAAGATCTAAATATGACGGGAAAATGACAAGTACAAAATAATATCAAAATATTTTTATATTAAATTAAAAAATAGAGTTAAAAATAAAAATCGTTAAGGAATCACAAGAGTAGAACTATAAGTTTAAAATAGAGAGTTCTCATGCATATTACTATTAGTCATCCATGTGCCATAACTGATAGTTTGATAAGTTATAACCATCATTGATAATTGATAGTTTTGAGGACCATTTTAGCATGAGCATGAAGCATGTCTTAATGACATTTTTATGAGCCACATCCCCATGTCCATATCAATAGTGAATATCGTGGATTTCTTGAAGGCTATGGCAAGATTAAATAACAACGTGGGTGAAGTGAGCAACATTGTAGTGCATAAGGATAGATTAGACCTTGACCATAATGATAGATCAATCCTTGATAATATACCTTGACAAACAAAATGTTGAGAGAAAACTTTGAGAATATATATTGGTATATCATACCTTGAGAAAACATCTTGACACAAAGATAGATCAAACCTTTGTTGAAATTACTAAGACAACTGAGAGGGGGGGTGAATCAGCTATTACTGTGCTTAAACAATTTTAAGTCAATTAAACCATTTTTAATCTTTCTCTAAGTGACCATCAATATTATACAACATATGGACAACATAAATAATGAGCATCAGTCACATATAAGATATACACAGAGACATATTTTCACGAGGAAACCCATAAAGGGAGAAAACCTCTTTTTCTTCGAAATGATAGGTAGTCTTTTAAGTTCTGTACATCATCTATAATTGAGCACCAACTCAATGTGAGGCTACTACCTCTGTTTTACAAACTCCAACTTGTTTGAGAGCACCAACTCTCTGGCTCCTCTAGCACCCACTAGAAGGAATCACCAACTCCCTGAGTGTTCCAGAACTGCCTGGATGGAAGCACCTACTTCCACTTATACAAGCACCAACTTGCATACAGAAAACTCTGTGTTTTCCCGAGCACCACCTTGCCACCCTGTTTTTCTAGCCATAACTAGATGGAAGATACAACTTCCAATATTCAAGCACCAACTTGAATATCAGAGGACCACAATCCTCCTTAGCACCACTCAACCTCCCTGATTATAGGTAAATGATTAAATAACCAACAATATAGATATATCAATTCTTACCATTTCTTCACTGTTCTGAAATTCTTCTCTGCTTCACTATTCTTCTGCTCTGTTCATACTTGGATTGACTTGCTGTCTCGTTCTATCTGTTCTTTCTCTGTTCTTCTCATGCTCTTTGATATGTGCACATTCTTCTCTCTTCACCTAGTCTGTTCTATTCAGATTCTGATCCTCATCTCTGAGTTTTCTTCACACTGCCCATACTATAATTTTACCTTTCTATAGTTCAACTCATTTTTCAGTCAGAACAACCAACCACACACATCCCTAGGACAACCATGCTTCAACAAATGAATCGCCAACCGTCCAAGAACCATGATTCAGTTCTGCTAACTGAATCGTAACTGAACAATTAATCATAAAGATCAACAGTAGCCCTTCCATTAGATTTCCAATTAACAAGCACTGTTGGATTAAATCTGTAAGGTATTGTGTTTATCCTATATGCCCACTTGCTGTGACCATGGGCCTAATCAAAATGCCTTTCACATTTCACATTTCGGTAATCCTGTGTCGAAGGGTCTCGACACTCCAAGTTGTGATCACCGAAATGGAGCTTAGCTTTGTGCTATCTCCTCCCTCTCATATGACCATCAACGATGACCACAACCTACACCAAAAGGCATTTCGCATTTTGTGAACTTATGAACTTCATCGAGCCTGATCAATGGTCGAGATCTCCAATGATCTGACGATCCAGATCTCATCATGATCTCACATTTTAGGATTTCTCTCGTGAGTCTCCTTGACTCCTTGAGTCCTGGTACTCGAAATGGAGCCTAGCTATGCTAGATCCTTCCTCCAGCCTTTGACGATGTAACCTTGTCTATGACCATAGGCCAGAACTTATCGCGATTTCGCATATCACAAGTTGGAAGGTTAGAGTATTTCCTTCCTTTGAATTTCTAGTCAATGAAATGTTAATCCCTCGCCACATGTCCCTCTTGGATCAACAGTCAAGATCTTATCATGATTTCACAACTTCACGAGCCTTCGTCATGCCTGATCAACGGTCCACGATCTCCCTTTGATCAACAACTCAGATTAAATTGTGGTTTCGCATTTCACGATTTCAAAGGATAGAGCACCTCCTTTCTTTGACTTTCTAGTCAGCAAAATTCCAATCGCTCACCATGTGTCCTCTGCATCCAACGTTCCACAACATACCTCGATCTAAAGGTCCAGATCAATCCTCGATCTGACGACCCAGATCATTTCAGAATTTCGCATATCGTGAGTTCCCACACCATGCTCCATTGACTCCTCCAATGTGCAAGTCAACGAAATTCTAGTCACTTGCCACATGTCCTTCTTGTAGATGGACGGTCCTCCTGCTTTCGGGATTTTGTAGGCCTGCTTCATATTGCACGTAAAGATCATGCTCCTTCTTATGGATCCAATGAAGGTCAGACTTCGGGCTTAGATATGACACCTGAGATCTATTCTCTTCTACTGCGTGCTCCTCCTATCTGAATTCAGATCTGGTGGTCATCAAGAAATCTGAATGGGATTCAATGACCACTGTTGCTCTTCACTGTTGAACTTTCCATTGCCATGTCATTATCGTTGCACTACTGATTGTGATCTTTTCCATCAATGACAAACACACATACTCTGCCTCTGTCTGAAAACATGCCAACAATCTCCCCCTTTGGCATTGATGGCAACCCCTTGAAGAACATCCAATTATACCACTGTAGCATCCTTGAAATTACCACACTTTCTCCCCCTTTGACGTCAATGTCAAAGAAGAAACACGCTTCCCCTGAGCTGTTGTAGTACATACTCCCCCTGACCAGGTGAATAGATTAGACGAAAGAAGTTATAACCCCCAAATTTAGACGAAGATATCCAAATGGGGCTGCTACTAACGGTTTAGTAAAGCTATCAACTATCTGTTTTATGGAAGGAAATATAATTCAGCTGAACCACTCTATTTGTAACTTGTTCTCTGAGAAAATTGTATTTTATTGGGATATTCTTAGTCTTGGAATGAAGAACAAGATTCTTGGAGACACTAATGGCACTAGTGTTATCACAGTGAATTGTAATCGGATCAGTATAATTTACCTTCAAATCTGTAAGAGTTTGAATCATCCATAAAATCTGAGTGCAACAAGTAGCAACAACAATGTACTCTGCCTCTGTAGTTGATAAGGAAATAGATCCCTGCTTCTTACTAATCCATGCTACTAACACGTCACCCAGGAAGAATGCACCTCCACTGGTGCTCTTTCTCTCATCCGCATAATTTGCCCAATCTGCATTTGAATAAGCAATTAACTGATAATTCTGATTTCTGGGATACCACAGACCATAAGTCATTGTTCCCTTCAAGTATTTGAATATCCTTGTGACAACTACCAAATGAATTTGTTTAGAAGTAGACTGATAACGACCTACCATTCCAACAACTTGCATTATATCAAGATGAGATGCTGTGATGTACAGAATAATGCCTATCATAGAGCGATATGTCCTTTGATCAACATCAAGTGAAATATCATCTTTACTGAGCTTGCAACCAACCACCATAGGTGTACTAACAGGAGATAAATCCTTCATCTGAAATTTCTTCAACATCTCTTTCAAATATTTTCTTGAGAGATAAATATTCCTGCAGAACTCTGATTTACTTGTAAACCCAGAAAGTATATCAATTCTCCTATCATGGACATCTCAAAATCTGTTTGCATAGAGTTAGCAAACCACTGGACAGAGATTGCTAATTATCATAATATCATCTACATAGACCAAAACAATTAGTAAATTATCACCTTCAGATTTAATGTAGAGATTGCTGTCAACAGTACCTTTCTTGAACCCTTTGTCTTGTAAAAATTTGTCCAGTCTATAATACCAAGCTCGTGGTGCTTGTTTCATTCCATATAAGGCTTTCTTCAGTTTGCAAACATAATCAGGATTATCTGTCAATGAGAATCCTCTACGTTGCTCCATATATACTTCTTCCTCTAGATCTCCATTAAGAAATGCAGACTTAATATCCATCTGATACACTTTAAAGTTCTTATGACATGAATATGCAAGAAACATTCTGATGGCTTCCAATCTTGCCACTAGTGCAAAGTTTTCATCAAAATCCCGTCCTTTAACTTGAGCATACCCTTTACAGACCAATCTAGCTTTATTCCTAACAACTTGTCCTTTTTCATTCATTTTATTCTTGAACACCCATTTGGAGCCTATTACATTCTTATCTTCAGGTCTAGGAACAAGCTCCCAAGTATTTTTCTTCTCAATCTGATCAAACTCTTCATTCATAGCTCTAATCCAATCATCATGCTGGGTGGCTTCATCAAAATTTTTAGGTTCAGTCATAGATAAAAAAACAACATGAGATTGTTCTGAGTCTTTAATCAATTTCCTTCTTGTCTGAGCTCCTTTATTTATATCTCCAATTATCTGATTGTCAGGATGATTCTTTCTAACAATTCTGAGAAGTGATTTTGCTTCTTTCTGCTGATTTGTGCCAGTCAGAGTATTCATATCTTCATCTGATTCATATTCTTCTCTTTCTGATCCTTGGACCCGTTCATCTTCATCTTCAACTATATCTTTTGTGCTTGGTTCAACACTGCTTACATTTCGTACCGGTATTTCTTCATCAACTTTTATGTCGATACAATCAACCAATTTATGCAGCCTCTTATTGTAGCATCTATATCCTTTACTGTTTGTAGCATAACCTAAGAATATACCTTCATCAGCCCTATCATCATATTTGCCAATATTTTCATCATTATTCTTGATATAACATTTAGTCCCAAAGACTTTAAAATGATTGATTTAAGCAGGTCTTCCAAACCATAGTTCATAAGGAGTCTTGTCACTGTGTGGCCTGAGATGAGCTTTGTTAAGAATGTGAACAACTGTATGGATTTCTTCCACCCAATATGTCTGAGGTATATTCCTTTCATTCATCATTGATCTTGCCATTTGCCATACTGATCTATTCTGCCTCTCAACAACTCCATTTTGCTGTGGAGTTCTTGGAATAGTGTATTCTCGTTTGATTCCATGTTTATAACAGAACTCTTTGAAGTTACATGAACTAAACTCTCCTTCTCTATCATACCTTATTGCCTTCAATCTTTTTCCTGTTTGATTCTCAGTCAGAGCCTTAAACACATTGAATTTTTCAAATGCTTCAGATTTTTCCTTCAAAAAGGCAACCCACGTTAGTCTAGAATAATCATCAATAATCAACATAAAATAGTTTTCTTTTCCTGTACCTTCTTTTCTTGATGGTCCACATAAATCCATATGTACTAACTGGAGAGGTTTTTTTGTTGAAGGAAAGTTTTTAGATTTGAATTGAGTGTGAGTAAGCTTTCCTATCTGGCAAGTTTTACAAACAGAGTCGTATGGCTTTGATATCTTCAGAAGATCTTTTACTGCCCCATTGTTTCTAAGCTTGATTATATGATCAAAATTTAAGTGTCCAAGTCTCCTATGCCATAGCCAACTTTCATCATATTTTCTTAAGTGGCATTCTTCTTTTTCTTCTTTTAACACATAAACATTATTTTCTGTCCTTATCCCTTTTGCAACCAGTTGTCTTGAATTCAAAGACTTTATTTTACAATCTTTAGAAGTAAAAAAAACTTCACATCCTTTGTCACAAACTTGACTAAAACTTAGTAGATTATGTTTCAGACCATCTACAAACATCACATCTTGAGCTTTTCCTTTGCCATTACTCAGGCTTACCATTCCTTTACCTTTTATTTTTCCTGGTGCATTGTTTCCAAAATTTACATTCCCTGATTTGTTTTCACTTAGAGTTAGAAAATTACTTTTGTCTCCAGTCATATGTTTGGAACATCCACTGTCAATATACCATGGATTCTTTTGTCTTTGGGCTGATAACACTAATCCACACTAGCCATCTTCTTTCTTCTTCCACACCTTGAAATTTTCAGCAACAAGATTCAGATCTGGCTTATAGTTCCTTAAGTGACAGTCTGCAGCTTTATGTCCATAATTATGGTAGTTGTAACATTCTGGTTCACTGAATAACAGATCATAACGATTGTTATGCTCATAACTGTTGTTATGTTTCACCTGTATCCTTCTTCCAGTCATCACATGATTTATAGTCTGTGATTGTTTGTTGCTTGGCTGTCTTAATCTTTGTGGTGGCAGATAATTATTCCTTGAAAAACTTGATTGCTCATATCTAAATATTAAAGAACAATTTATAGATTTGTGACCAAAGTTAGAACAAAAAAAGCAATATCCATAGCAAAATCCTTTGTACCTGGAAGAATACTGTCTTCTTTGAGTGGGTCGATTTCTTCCATGCTGATAGTTTCTCTGATCTACAGATTCGGTTCTGGTACTTTTTCTTTCATTCCTTCTTGGTGGTTGATTTTCTTTCTTTGTTTATGCAGAATGGTTGTTGTCAATGATTGTAGACTTGACAAACTTGATGGGTTCTATATTACTTGGATGATCACTACTTGATCCTTCTTCATAGCCCAAGCCAACTTTCAACTTTGGATTCCTTTGCTGATTTAGAATGGAAGTTAATTCTTCTGAGGCTTTAATACTTGACAGATTTTGTTGATACAATTCCTTAAACTTCTCCATTTCTTTTCTGGTTTTTACTATCTCTTCTTCTAAGGCTTCACACCTTTATTTCTTCTCTGATAACTGTTGTTTTAGAATGTCTTCTATTTTCTTTGCCTCTTCTAACTCCACTTTTAGTAGAGCAAAGTCTTCATCAGGTTTTTTATCATTCATTTTAAACTGCATCAACAACCGTTTTTGTTTTCTCTTCTTACATCTGAGTCTATCAATTTCTTCCAAGGCACTGATTAATTCACCTTCCATATCCACCACAACTTCTTCATCATCCATTTCACCTCCTAAATGTTCATCATCAAGATCTCCCATAGCCATAAGAATAAAATCATTCACTTTGTCTTCACAGGATGAATCATTATCTATGTCTTCTGAGGAGTTGTAATTGTTTGCACACAAACTTTTCTTTTTACTATATTTCTTAAATTTGTATTTCTTTTCATCATCAGAGTTCTGATCCTTTTTCTGGTGAGGACACTTAGATGAAAAATGACCTATCTTACCACAGTTAAAACTTTTGAAAGGGAGCTTGCCTTGATATTTTCCTGATCCTTTCTTTAACCTTCTAACAAAATTTTCCTCAATATCATCTAATTCTGAATCGATATTCTTGTTTCCTTTAAAAGATGCTTCTCTAGTAATGGATTTATCTTTTCTAATTCTCATTTTATATGCAGTTAGAGTTCCTAGGAGTTGATCAATGGTCAGAGTTTTAAGATCATTTAGTTCTTCTATTGCAGAGACTTTTGGATTAAATTTATCAAGAAGAGATCTTAAAATCTTTTGAACTAAAAATGACTCTTCAATTTTCTCACCAAGACCCTTCATGGATTTCACAAGCTCTTCAACTCTTAAAAAATACCTGCTGACTTTTTCATCTTCATTCATCTTTAGTTGTTCAAACTTCAATCTATATGTTTGAAGTTTGGCATCTTTTTCTTTCTCATTTCCTTCACAACTGTTAATAAGTTTATCCCACATTTCTTTGGCAGTTTGAATATGCACCACCTTTACAAAATCAGCTTCTGCAAGTCCATTCAAAATAACATTCATTCCCTTAACATTAAATCTAAATTCTAACTTATCATCCTTGGAAGCTAGCACAACAGGCTTTATGTATCCAGTCTCTAATACATCCCAGACATCAACACCTAAGGCCATTAGGTATGTTCTCATTCTAACCTTCCAAAAGGCAAAATTTGTTCCATCAAACATAGGAGGCTTACTGGCTGAATTCACTTCATGACTTGTCATGTTTAAGCTTACAGATCTACCTTTAAATAAAAGGAACCCTCTCTGATACCAATTGTTGAAATTACTAAGACAACTGAGAGGGGGGGGGTGAATCAATTGTTACTGTGCTTAAACAATTTTAAGTCAATTAAACCATTTTTAATCTTTCTCTAAGTGACCATCAATATTATAGAACATATGGAAAACATAAATAATGAGCATCAGTCACATATAAGATATACACAGAGACATATTTTCATGAGGAAACCCATAAAGGGAGAAAACCTCTTCTTCTTCGAAATGATAGGCAGTCTTTTAAGTTCTGTACATCATCTATAATTGAGCACCAACTCAATGTGAGGCTACTACCTCTGTTTTACAGGCTCCAACTTGTTTGAGATCACCAACTCTCTGTTTTCTCTAGCACCCACTAGAAGGAAGCACCAAATCCCTGAGTGTTCCAGCACCGACTGGATGGAAGCACTTACTTCCACTTATACAAGCACCAACTTGCATACATAAAACTCTTTGTTTTCTTGAGCACCACCCTGCCACCCTATTTTTCTAGCCACAACTAGATGGAAGATACAACTTTCAATAGCACGAACTTGAATATCAGAGGTCCATAGTCCTCTCTAGCACCACCCAACCTCCCTGATTATAGGTAAATGACTAAATAACCAACAATATAGATATATCAATTCTTACCATTTCTTCACTATTATGAAATTCTTCTCTGCTTCAGTATTCTTCTGCTCTGTTCAGACTTGGCTTGACTTGCTGTCTCTTTCTATCTGTTCTTTCTCTATTCTTCTCATGCTCTTTGATATGTGCACATTCTCTCTTCACCTATTCTGTTCTATTGAGCTTCTGATCCTCATCTCTAAGTTTTCTTCACACTGCGCATACTGTAATTTTACCTTTCTACAGTTCAACTCATTTTTCAGTCAGAACATCCAACCACGCACAATCACTGCATGTTTCTTTTATGCACTACCACAACTTCAGTTACACCTCGAATCCCTGGGACAACCATGCTTCAGCAACTGAATCACCAATCGTCCAAGAACCATGATTCGGTTCTGCTAATTAAATCATAACTGAATAGTTAATTGTAAAGATCAACAATAGCCCTTCGATCAGATTTCCAATTAACAATAACTGTTGGATTAAATCTACAAGGTCTTGTGTTTATCCCATATGCCCACTTGCTGTGACCACGGGCCTAGTCAAAATGCCTTTCACATTTCGGCAATCCTGTGTCGAAGGGTCTTGACACTCCAAGTTGCGATCCCTGAAATGGAGCTTAGCTTCATGCTATATCTTCCCTCTCATATGACCATCGACGGTGACCATAGCCTACACCGAAAGGCGTTTCACATTTCGTGAACTTATGAACTTCATCGAGCCTGATCAACGGTCGAGATCTCCAATGATCTGACGCTCCAGATCTCATCGCGATCCCGCGTTTCAGGATTTCTATCATGAGTCTCCTTGACTCCTTGACTCCTGGTACCCAAAATGGAGCCTAGATATGCTAGCTCCTTCCTCCAGCCTTTGATGATGTAACCTTGTCTATGACCACGGGCCAAACCTTATCGTGATTTCGCATATCGCGAGTTGGAAGGTTAGAGTATTTCCTTCCTTTGACTTTCCAGTGAGAGAAATGTTAATCCCTCACCACATGTCCCTCTTGGATCAACGATCAAGATCTTATCGCGATTTTGCAACTTCACAGGCCTTCGTCATACCTGATCAACGGTCCATGATCTCCCTTTGATCAACGACTCAGTTAAATCATGGTTTCACATTTCACGATTTCAAAGGATAGAGCACCTCCTTTCTTTGACTTTTCAGTCAGCGAAATGCCAATCACTCACCATGTGTCCTCGACATTCAAAGGTCCAGATCAATCCTAGATCCGACGACCTAGATAATTTCATAATTTCGCATATCGTGAGTTTCGACACCATGCTCCGTTGACTCCTCCAGTGTGCAAGTCAACGAAATTCTAGTCGCTTGCCACGTGTCCTTCTTGAAGATGGACAGTCCTCCTGCTTTCGGGATTTTGTAGGCCCGCTTCATCTTGCACGTAAATATTGTGCTCCTTCTTATGGATCCAACGAATTTCAGAATTCAGGTTCAGATCTGATGCCTGAGATCTGTTCTCTTATATTGTGCGCTCCTCCTATCTGAATTCAGATATGATGGTCATCGGGAAATCTGAATGGGATCCAACGATCACTGTTGAACTTGCCATTGCCATGCCATTATCACTGCGCTGTTGATCATGATCTTTTCCATCAATGACAAACACGCATACTCTACCTCTGTCTAAAAACATGCCAACAACCTTGACTAGGAATGGGGTTTAGGGTTTTGGAAGTTTTTTCATTAAAAAATCATTTTTTTGGATTGGTGGGTCAAAGAAGCATTGGAGTTTTGGGATCCATTTAAAATTGTAGGATATGTTTAATTTTCCATGGGATCCTTCTAGTGGAGGATTTTGTGAAGGTTTTTAGTGTTGCAACATTGAGAAAATTATTAAAAAATCTTCACTAAAACCTTCGTTATTCGCAACAGAGGTTGTAATGCATTTTCATTATAGCTAAAAATTCTGGGTATTAAATTGAAGGTTCTAGCAAAGGTTTTTGGGTTGGTTCGCTTATATTGATAAAGCACATTGGTGCACCAAATATATATAATATGCACCAATTTGCTAATATTTAATATGCATCAGAACTTCTAAATATTTTGATACATATTGGGGCTTTAAAAATATATTACACACCAGGTCATATTTTATATAATGAAAGCATTGGTACATATTACATATGTAAACACAATGGTGCATATATTACCTTACACAATGTAATGTATTGCAATGGTAAAGATAGAAGTAACAAGATCAACAATGGTATCATTGAAGGGACTGATGCTTTTATTACAGTTATTCACACTAGTGCTAATACTCATTTAAATGCATCAGTGTGTAAATATGTATGAACCACACCATTGAGTTCAAACAAATACAATGCAACAATACGTTTCAATGCTAATTTTATCCACATTATCGGTATGTGAATGCAACTTCTTGTTTTCATTTTACAAAATTTCAATTAATCATCATAAAATCAAATAATTTTTATAATACTAATGATTTTTATATTTTAATTATTGTGTTTGGATTGCATTAATGTGTTGTATCATTTAAGCAAATATACCAATTGATTACACTTCTATGCATTGTAATGATGCAAACCATCCATATATTTAATCAACAACGTAACATTTTACGACACTAAGCAATGCAAATATAATAAGAAATTCATTTTATTATATACGAATAAGTCACCCTTTGTTATACACTATAGGACAACATAAAGGCCCACGATATTCAAAATGTCAATAAATAATTGTTGTAGTTATTGGTAACATGTCGTCATCCAATCGGGATAATATATCCAGAGTAAACAAAATGTCTGATTTTCACTTACAAACATTCCAAAAGATACAACTTGTAACATTCAATTTTGGCAAGTGATCATTCATCGCTCTAACTACTATCATTGCTTGAGTTGTTTGCATGTTTCATTTCTTCATTACTTGCAAGGGATATTGTAGTTGGGTTATTTGGAATATTTTATTGACTCACTTGATTTTGATATTACACCTCTTCATTTTCCATCTACAAACATAGGAATATAGTGTAATGAGTATATTTACATTTATAGTATAATATACATGATTGCGTAAGTTGAAAAGTATACCATAGTAATGAGTGTGTAGCATCCCAATTTTGATCCATAAATTAAAAATGTATATTTGTATATATGATGAATGGTCGAGGGCCAAGAAATATAATATGCAAACATTGTGCATGGAAAATAATAAAAATAAATACACCATCGACTGTAGATGGACAAGGACAGAGTCACGGGGGGATATGATTCCACAAGAGAGGGGAATAAAGGGGGGTTTGAGGGGAATACACATGCCTAGAATCCTATGCCACCCCCATAAATCATTTTGTCATTAACAATTTACCTTCTTTGACTTAACCAATCACTGAATGCATGTAAGAGGTTGGTGGAAGAGTCATCTCACCTTATTACAGAAGCATGGGATAAGTACACTCATGATGGGAATTGTATCATTGAATGCATGTAAGAGGTTGGTGTAAGAGTCAAAATCACCTAGTTATTTAAGCATGTGGTGAATACAATAATAATGGGGATTGTAAGAGTCCTATAGTCATGAAATAGAAAAAGGGAAGGGAAATTCGAGTAGAGGGGAGAACTGATTTTAGAGAGGGAGGAGGAGCTGGGAATGATGTGGAAAACTAGGTTTTCATGCATGTGAGAATTTGTTGTTGAAAAATTACCCAAGATCATGTGTAAAGGATATTATGAGGACTCCATTTACATCCGGATTTCTTGGATCCCCTGGATTGGATATTCCTAACCAATTTATGTTGGAGCCTTGGAGGGGATAAGGTTTGTCTGAGGGACTGTAGTGCAAAGAAAGAAATCCCATCCCTTGGTTTGTCCAAACTAATGGGGAAGAGAGTTGGGCAATTATAATTGTTGTAAGAGTCACATCACTATGACATTACTAGGTATTGGGTTGTTTGTGTGGATAATAGCCAACCATAGGAGTTGTTTCTTCCTTGTTGACTCATAGTCCCAGCTTGGGGGTGGCATATTGCAAAGAGGATTAGTGAAAAAATGCCTATGGTTGGGTGGAATGTTTGATGTCTGCAACTAGTTGTGTAAATCATTCATAAAGATAAGTGTTCTAGTCACCGTTCTTATTTACTGTTGTAATGTTGTGCTTGACTGTTAAGTTTATTCTGTGTTTTGTGTGTTTAAATGCTTCTATGTTTGAGGAACAATATAGATTTATAATACTAGAGGTTAATGATAATTGCTTGAGCTTGCATGTCATGTTGCACACATTCATTTTTAAATGGTATCATACTATGTCATTTTGATTTAATAATGGGTACTTCCAAGTACCTCCTATCCTCAACAGAGAACAAAATAAAGTGTTGAGTACATTACAACTTGGTGTCAAAGCAAAGGTTTCAACACTGGACCTATATGGGCTGGAGACTGACCAACATTTGAAAATTTTCTTGTAACAAAGTTTCAATATGTGTTGGATTTGGGGAAAATGGTAAAATTGGAGTGAAATCCCTAATTTCTGGATGAAATCTAGCACGCAATTGGCTCAGGGATGTCAAATGGGCAGGCATAGGGTCGAATTCATCCATGCAAAACTAAGTTCATAGATTTCATGGAAACCCTATGCATAATTGTTTTTGGAAAAATTATAATCTTTTGAAAATTCCAAACTTTTGAAGATTTCCATACGAATAATGATGTGGGTAAAAATTAATAGCCTATATCACACATATTCTCAAAATCGATGGCCTATATCACACCTATTCTCAAAATCGATGGCCTATATCACACCTATTCTCAAAATCGATGGCCTAGATCCATCAATGCATTGAAAACAAAAAATTCTAAGTTGGAATGGTTCATCATTGACAAAGTTAAAGTTATTTATGTTCACCAATGGAAAAGTTATTTTGATAGCCAACGTGAAAGTGATTTGTGATAGTCAATGTAAAAGTGATTTGTGGTTGCCAATGTAAAAGTGGTTTGTGGTCGCTAATGCAAAATTGAAATAGTTCACCGATGGAAAGGTACACAAATTCATCGATACAAAATTTATTGTAGTCAGCAATGAAAAGTTATTTTGGTCACCGATGAAAAGTTATTTTAGTGTTGATGTGAAAATTATTTTTGTCAGCGATGAAAATATTTTTTGGGCATCGATGAAAATTTATTTGGGCACCGATGTGAATATTATTTTGATCACCGATGTGAATATTATTTTGACCACCGATGAAAAGTTAATTCAAGCGTCAGTGAAATTTTTTTTGGGAACTGATTGTGAAAATTATTTTGATCGCAGATATAAAAGTTATTTTAGTCACTAATGAAAATTTATTTTAGACACCGATGAAAAATTATTTGGGTGCTAATGTGAAAATTATTTTAGTCATTGATGAAAATTCGAGGCACCCTCATCAACCACCGTACGAAAAATGTTCTGTGTCAACGATTTCGTGGTGTATGCCACTACTATATTAAAGACGACATGGTGAGGAAGACGAGGTTTTAGGTTGGTTGGATCGAAAATGATCGCTCCTGGGTTACTAGTCTTTGCCGCTCCCAAGGAAGACAATAGAGATTTTCTCTGTGAGGGGCAACTCTGGAGGACCTCTAGAGTAGACATCGCAAAAGGAGTTTGTGCCAGATCCTCCACGATGGAGTAGTTTTGAGCCACCCTCGCATTTGGATTATGGGAAGCCTTCTTAAACACACCTTTAGGAATGTGAGTCATTGTTTCTCCCACTGCCTTCTCAATTTGGAGATGATTTGATGGGTTAGTGGCCTCCTTTCCCTTCTTGACAGATTTCAACGTTCCACAGTCACTAGTCCTGGTCGATAAATGAGCATCAACGTTCATAATGTAAATGTTTGTGGTTGGGTTGTTAGTTGTAGGAACAAGGGGTCCCTGACTGCCCATTGTCGCACTTGTGGATGCATAATCCCGAGCCATATTTTTCCCTTGTGGAAAAGGGTTTGTCAACACAACAGTCTGCTACTGCGCTAGTAGCTTCTGAGCTTCTGCAAGCCAAGGGAATAGGTGAGTTGGGTGGTCTTCCATGCTGAGATTACACAGATAATTCAACTTCTTCTTTTCAGTTTCCCCTCCACCAACATTGTTGGCAGCCTTTTTATCCCCTTTACCCTTTTTATTTTGCTGTTTCTTCTTTCCCTTAGTCTGTTGGTTAGCCTTGGGATTCGTTGATTGCACACTGTGTACATCTGACGTCTGGGTAGTGGGGATAGCTGAACTAGGAGTCTGGCTGGACACAGTCTATTGTATCGACAATTGTTGCAACTGATTTGACAATAGATCCATGGAATTGCTTTGTGCTAAGCCCACAATGCCATCAGCATGGGGCCCAAAGTTTTTTTTGGACTTATCGAGAGTAGACCATGGTGCATCTGGAAAGATCTCGTAGAGCATGCTAGACTGGGGGTAGATCAGTTCTACTTGCTGGGCTCACATAATAGCCTCCTCTTCTGAAAACACCCTAGATTTTGCTACGTCTTTGGATATACAGGGAACCAAAGAGTTCAAGAACCACTCAAGCAAGAAAGCATGAGGTACCTTGACCTTAATCAAGCTCTTTCTTCACCACCATTCTTAGATATGATCAAAGATGTGGTCGGCCTTGGTTTGCTCAAAGTTGTCCAGCAGTTTGGTACCAACATTGTATCTCACGGGTAACTGGAAATGGTTTAAGAAGACCATCACCAAGTCATTAAAGTAAGAGTACCTCGAGATTTCAAGCTCAATATACCACTTCGCAACACCCCCTATAAGAGTGCATTTACAAAGGTGCAACTGAACATAGTCATATTTTAATGAGTTTGACGAGCACCCCAAGTGAAAGGTAGTCAGATGATCACCTGGTGTTATAACCCTAAATTGCACCACACATGCTTACCTGGCATCAGGCCAACTCATATCCCTTATTTGCCAAAAAACTACTGAACAACTCTTCTAAAAACTCCATTTTTAAAAAGTAAACGCTAGCAGGCCCACTACAGCCCACGTTTGCCTTCAGAATCACAAAAAACGGAAAGTTGCTGACTGGACAAAAAACTATGGGTCAGTTAACTGAAACTCCCGGCCATGCATGGCCGAGAGTTCGTCCAAAACCCTAGATCCTTCTAGCCTATAAAAGAAGGGGTAGGGGTACTATTTGGAGGAGGAAAATTATAGCAAAGAAACTCTGCCCAATTGTCAAATCAGTTTGTCCCAACCCTTTAGCCTTTCCTCAAGCTTAAGGAGAATTCAAGCAAAGCAGTTGGAGGACAAAGAAGAGGAGGAGCCCAGGATCAGGATCAAGGAACGGTGGCCGATCTCTATCATTATTGTAAGTTGATTCATCTTGAGATTAATAAAATAATACTTTTCCCGTCCCAATGTGTGAGTTTTGTATGATTTATTTGATTTATGCTTAATCTCTAACCCTCTAAGTAGAAAAATAGCATGCATGCGTAGTGTTTTGTCTTGATTGCAGGATTGTCTTTGGAAGGAGCAGCGCAAGCAAGCAGACAAAAGCGCAACGAAGGATCTACACCAAATATCAGTAAAAAGGTTAGTAGGTTCTTTCCTTGTTTGCATGTGAAAAAGGGTTTTAGGTTTGGGGTGGTAGATTAAAAGTGATTTCTTAAGGGTCATGATCTGCATGCAAGTTTAACCCTAGATTGTTAGTCCGTAGGGTATTATTTCCCAACAACAGAATTGGCGACTCCACTGGGGATATACTCTTAGGGTTTCCGGATTTAAGTGAGGTTTTTGGGTAGTTTAAAGGAATAGATTTTCTGTTTCTTTGTTTGTTTGTTTTCTGTTAGGTCAGAGCTAGCAGGGAACCTAGTTCTTAATACCAGTTTTTCCTTGACTGTTTCTTGACATTTATTATCGGGACACACAGAGGTACACGCGGCCTGCAGAAGGCCTACACGGGTGTAACCCGCGCCCTAACCTTCTACAGCCCACATTTGAACGCTTGCTGTAGTGGTTTCAGTAGCGTGTAGGGCTCAGAGAGCTTAAGAGGCAGTCTCCTCTTCCCTGTCAGAATTTTACATTCTCAGGGGGCTTTCTGGATCCTGTCTGGGTCTTGCTGGTTTACAGTCTTGTCTCAGTCTATTTTGTTGCGTTTGTTATTTTTGCAATTATTTTTCTTTTTTGTTAAAAAGAAGCATCCAAGCCTTTAAGAGACCCTGGTTGTCAATACCAGAGGCCCTTTCAGGTCTGGGCTGCCTGTGTGTTGTTTTGTCTTAGCATTTATACAGACCCGTGGCCTGTGCAAGTTCTTCTCGCGGGTACCCGCTCGCTGATAGAGCTCAGCACACATTTGCACACGTGCTGTTTCAGTGACAATCGCGGGCTTGACTGGTTTCTTTTCAGCCTGGGTGGGGCAGTCATCCCCTCCTGTGGTGAGAAGTGTGCCTCTCAGGGGTTTGAGTCTAGGGCTGCACAGTCGGTAGGTTAGGGCCTCTCATCCTTAGCCTGGTTTTTTATTAGTTGATTGTTGATTAAAAAGAAAAAGAAAAAAAAAAAAGAAAGATTTTGTTTTATGGTTTTAGACAAGCGTAAGAGTCAGTGCTTTCTTGATTGCCACTGTGCGTCTTTGCTCTGGTTCTTTGCGATCTGTGCTTTAAGCCAGAATTTTAGTTTGTTTTCTTGGTTTTGTGCTTGTTGGCATTTTACCTTTGTTGCTTCATTTAGCACTTAAATAATTTTTTTTTTTTTTCTCTTGTTCATTTGCTTCTTTATTTGAAGATTGTGTCACTGCATCAATAGCTAGGAAGAAGTCCTTTTTTCATAAGTTTTTTCAGAGCATTTAGGAGCATAAGTAGCTTTCAGATTGAGCGAAATTCCTTTATGTTTGCTGCATGAAATCTTAGAAAAGTTGAAAAGAAAAGAAGTCTTTCTTAGTGAAAAGTTGCTGGTTTTTGCATTTTTTGTAAAAGTTTTTGTTTCCAAGCATTTCTTGTTCATTTTGCTTTGAGTCTTTACACACCATCAGTTTCACCTTCATACCTTGTGATGTAAAAAAGCCATTAAAAGCAACGCTAATTTAAAATCTATTAGACTTTTTTGTTTGTAGGGTTCATACACTAGCTCAGGACTAGGGCCTTGGAATAGGTTGGAGAGCAAATTCTCCAAGGCCACTCAAACCAAACATTGGAGTCTGTCATAGGGAGTGTAGAAGTCTAGTTACGTGAAAGTTATCCAGGACCCCCCTCTAACACAGGGGATAAACACGAGGTCACGTAAGGAAAGGTAGCGGAGATAACCCCTCCAAAGCCGGACCGAGCATAGTGGAGAACACATATCAAGGATTTGTTAAGGGATTCCATCGTTTGCATTTGCCACGAGGCTTCGTGGGTCTCAAATCCGTTCGAGGTCCTCAGTTGTCTTCCGGACCATTTTCTCTCGATACCCTTGACAGGTTTCGGGCTTGATACCCTGCTCATTGTGGTCTACCCGACTATCGACTGTACCCGCCTGATGACTGTTCGCGTGCTGGCAAACTAGTTGCCAATATTTTCTAGGGACATACACAGGTGACTGCGGGGGTATACCGCGGTACCTAGGACAGACATCGGGCCACACTTTGCAGAGTATACCCGGAGGGTGCTTCCGTATTCGAGTTGCACTTGCACCGGTAAGTTGCTCTAGTGTTGGCTGTTGTAATTGTTCTTCCAACTAGTTTAGTGTTTGCTTGATTTATCTCTTAGGGGCTTCTTTTTTTAGTGTTTGTTACTGTTTGCGCGTGTATAATACTTTAGCGTGTCGTGAATCTTTTCACACAGTGGAGGATTCAGAGATTCGCCGGTCATGAAGGCTTCTGGGCCTGCCGCCGGTTATACTGGAGCCACCCCCACCACCATTGAGGCGAAGGTTAGACCAACAAGGGTCTTTCGAAGCTATCGGGTTACAAACCATTGAACCCGAACAACTCCCGGAGGAATCAACCGCCAATATTGGTTCGGTTGAAACCCCAAACACTGATACTTGGCCGCAAGTTATTGTGCCAATTCAATTTTACGAATGCCTGTCAGTGCCTCACACAGCGATGGCAACAAACGCTGTTACTTCATCTGGGAATTCTTCTATTCCCATCACTGTTGTCACCACAGGAGAAGCATCTCCTAACTTGCCGTTGATGGTCCGAGCCACTACGGTCTCGGTTGTAACTACGTTGCACAGTGGACCGCCCCCATCTATCGCGGTGGCCACACCTCCCTTCACACCTAGTACGACAGGCCCTCCGTTTTCATATGGTATGCCTAGTTCAGGTACAAGTCCTGCACTCACTCACTCCACTTTACAGACTTTGGGTCTGGGGGCAGAGAGCTCAAACGCTCCTCTGCAAGGTCAACTTGGGGGAATTCCTGTCCCTTTTAATGCTTTTCCTTACGCTGGAGGTCATATCTCTCCTTCGTCCCCTTCGCTTGGTGGTCTGCATCAGCAGTCTGCCGGGCAGCCTGCACACACAAAGTTTCAATGGAGCCGGGAGTCAAGGAACACCTGCGCAAAAACTGCCAGTAGGTTCGTCACCGTTTGTTTGGAACGAGATGTTTGGTAATAACACTTTCACATCCACTGCTTTCCGATCTGGGGGCCCACCCATTTTTGGATAGTCTACTCCGGCGCAGGGTACTATTCCCGCGCCCGGGGCACATATACCAGGACCTTGGAACTCAGGACAAGGATCTGTTCCTTCCTCTGGAATGTTGTTCTGGGGTAATTCTTTCCACAGTCAATGGAACCCCGGACAGACTTCTATGCCTATTTCAGCAGGACCGGCATGGAGTAATCCTTCCCAAAGTCCGTCAAACACGATGAATGCCCAACATCCTATGTCCTTCATGGGGAATCAGCCAATGATGTCTCCTCAGATGCAAAATCCTTACGCTGGTCAGGGCCATGGTTTCTACCATAATCCGAGCCAGCAACCAAACTTTTCCTGGCAACCTGGTGCCAGTCAAACTCCAGGACCCTTTTTTCCAGGCTATCAACAACAACCCAAACTACCATTCCTGGCAACGTTACACTTTCCAGATTTGACACAGTTGTTAAATGATCCTATCTGTCACGATCCGCATTGGCCTCCTATGCCAACGAAGTTGCCTTCGGACATTCCAAAGTTCAAGGCCAAGCCTAACGAAGATCCAGGTGATCACGTGACTACTTTCCATCTTTGGTGTTCATCTAACTCACTGAAAGATGACTCTGTCCAGCTGCGATTGTTTCAACGCACTCTTATCAGGAGTGCCGTGAAATGGTACATCGAGCTTGATCGCTCACAATATTCTTCTTTTGGCGAACTGGCTATGGCCTTCCTTAACCATTTCCAGTTACCTGTGAGATACGATGCAGGCACAGAATTGCTTGCCAATTTCAAACAGACGATAGCGGACCATATCTCTGATCATATCCAAGAATGGCGATGCTGAAAGAGTCTAATCAAAGTACCGGTTCCACCCGCATTCCTACTTGAGTGGTTCGTCTTTAGTACCACAATTAGCCAAAGACGTCGCAACTTCTGGGGTTTTCTCCGAAGAAGATGCCATCATGAGGGCTCAACAGTTTGAGCTTATCTATTCTCAGTCTGGTTTATTATACAACATCCTGCCGGATGCTCCACGATCAATCCTGGATAAAACTAGACAGAGAGCGGGACCACATGCCGACGGTATTGTTGGTTCCGCACAAACCAAGCCCGCTGAGCAATTGACAAAACAATTGCAACAGTTATCTATACAACACTCAGTGGCCAGCCAGACTACTGCTTTGGCTGCTCCTCCTACCCAAACGTCAGAAGTACACTCCATGCAAACGACTAACCCAAAGGCCAACCAACAGCCTGAAGGGAAGAAAAAACAATGAAGGAAGGGTAAGGGGGAGAGGAAACCCACTGATAATGCTAGGGAGGGCACCACAGAAAAGTGAAAGGTGAGGTATCCATGCAACTTGTGTGCGGAAGACCACCCGACCCATCTATGTCCTCGACTTGCAGAGGCCCAGAAGTTTGTCACACAGCAACAACAAGCCGTGTTGACTAATCCCTTTCAGCATGGGCAAAATTTAGCTCAAGCCTCTACAAGTGCTGAAGGGGGCAGCCAAGAAACCTGCCCTCCTCCAAATAATTCCTCTTCTGCGAACGTATATATGGTTAGGGGTGATACTTTAATAACAACTAGAGTGCACGACTATAGTAAACCAAGTGCCTCTGAGAAGGGCAAAGAAGCTGAGATCCCATCTCTTCCTCTACAGATCGAGAAGACGTTGGGTGAAACAATGACACACATCCCAAAAGGTGCGTTTAAGAGAGCTTCTCACAATCCAAACGTAAGGGTCACCCAGAATTACTCTATGGTGGAAGATTTATCCCAAACCCCTTGTGCTATGTCTGCTTTGGAGGTCCTCCAAAGTTGCCCTACTCAGAGGAAAGCCTTGTTGATTGCTTTAGGCTCTACTGAGACTTGTAACCCGGGTACCATCATGCTAGATACAACTGACTTAAAACCTCGTCTGCCTTACCACGTATCATTTCAGATAGTAGTGGCTCATCCCACGAAAACTTTTACAAGGAATATCTTCCGCACGGTGGTCAACGAGGGTGCTTCGACTTGCGTTATGTCATTAGCATGCTGGAAAGCCATTGGTCAGCCCAAGTTGTCTCCATCACCTACTCTCCTCACTGCGTTCGATGGTCGTTCTTTCCGACCACATGGCATCATTCCTTCGTTCCCTGTGCAGTTGGGAGGAAAGACCGTGTGCATTGAAGTAGAGGTAGTCGATGCCCCCCTCAACTATAATCTCTTGTTAGGTCGTAGTTGGACTTATGCTATGCAAGCTGTGGTTGCTACAGTTTTCCGAGTCTTGTTGTTTCCACATGAGGGTCGGATAGTGACCATTGATCAATTGTCCTTCTCTAGACCTGACCCAGCTTTGGGGGCATCCACGGTTCCCATGATAGATAATCCTCAAGCCGGTGTTGTTAACGTAGGAGTTGGTTTGTGCCCATATTTGATGGGTACTTTTGATTACCCACCTCCTCATGGCGATGTCAAGTTTATATCGACTCACCACAAGGTTGAGATTTTTCATGTCTCATCGTTCTGCACGACTTACTTTCAGGATCCGTGGATTCTTCCTTCCCCATCAACTACGATGGATGAGACAGTGCACTCCAGCATGTCCATGCCTTTGTCGACTGCTGAAGTAGCATACTCTTTAGTCCAGCAAGCTTCAACCACTCCTGATCCAACTCCCACACAAGAGTTGGATCCACCTCTAGAGCCTATCTGGGCTCAAGGTTCTCTCGCCAACACCGATTCGTTAGACTTAGTCTTGCCCTCTGACGAGGCAGTAATTGAAGCAATGACTAGTCCGAACAAACCTTGGGAAGATCTTCATCACAGATCACATTTCCTCCCAAAGTTAAGACGAATCAAAGCAGGAGAATTCACTGTGACTATGACTGGAGATAGGTCTTGTCATACTAATCCCTTAGCTACACACAAGATCTATGCTGAGGGTAATATGGAAACCATTGCTGAAACGATACCTATCAATATCTCCAGAACCCCTGGCGTCATAGACAATGTTTTCGTCGAAGCATATAGCTCCCCAGAGGAGATGCTAGGCATTGACCCACAAAGTGTCGATCATGAGCTAACTTTGTTGTTTTTCAAGTTTGCTTTGAGATCCGAAAGAAACATCTGGTGAGACTGCATTTATGATTTTCGATCTCGTCCGGATTAATTGAGAAAAGTAGCCATCATGTAGTCTTCTTTAAGCCCTTTTCAGACTCCTTAAAGATGAAAAGATTTCTGAGTGACCTTGTTTCTTCACACTCGTTAAATGGGTCCAGAAGAACGTTCCTTAAACGGGTCTTCTTTTAAGCTCTTTTCAGACCCTTTAAACATGAAAATATTGCCGAACGATCTTGTGGCCTGTCACGCTCGTTAAACTGAAATTTGAAGTCACGTCTGTCCGGCGGTATTTTACCCCTTTTTCGGTCTGGACGGTCAACTGTACGAACAAAGGAATACTCTATTGAATTCCCATTCTTTAGAAGAGTATCCTCAGGTAAGATTTTATTCCTTTTTCGGGCCTGAGGGACTAAATTTACGAAAAAGAAACCCC
>ML823800.1:45607-62876 GCA_009831015.1 Picea engelmannii
CTTGGTGCATGTGTCCTGATTTTTAGGCTCTTAATAAGTTGACAATCAAGGACAAATTTCTCATCCTTTTTGTTGATGATCTCCTTGATAAACTTCATGGAGCAAAGTTTTTCACTAAGCTTGATCTACATATAGGATACCGCCAAATCAGGATGAAAGAGGAAGGCATCCCAAAGACAGAATTCAAAACACATGAAGGTCATTATGAGTTTCTAGTGATGCCTTTCAGCCTTTGTAATGCTCCATCCACATTCCAAAGTCTCATGAACAAGATTTTCAAACCCTTCCTACACAATTTTGTGCTAGTATTCTTCGATGATATCTTGATCTACAGTAAAACATGGGAATCATATATAGAGCATGTTGATAATTCCTTGTGACTCTTGAGAGACAACCAATTATTTGTGAAGCCGTCCAAATGTTTTCATGCATTTGAATATTTGGGTCACATTGTAAGTTAGGATGGTGTACGAGTTGATCCCAAGAAAGGGGTTTCTATGCAAGATTGGCCCCATCCTAAAAAACTGAGGAGATTGAGGGGATTATTAAGACTTATAAGATACTACAGGAAGTTTGTGAAAAATTATGGCAAAATTACAACTCCCCTAACTTCACTCCTTAAAAAGAATGCCTTTGTTTGGAGTGAGGTAGTATCACACACCTTCATTGCTTTAAAGAATACCATGTGTACTACTCTAGTATTAGAAGTACCTAACTTTAATAATACTTTTGTCTTGGAATGTGATTCTTCAGGGAGATGTACAGGGGGAATATTAATGAAAGAAGGATGCCCCCATGGCATTCACCAGTAAAAAATTGTGCGACCGTAATTTGGGAAAACCCATATATGAGAAGGAAATGATGGCTATCCTTCATGCAATAGAGACTTGGCGTTGATAACTCATAGGGAGGCATTTTCAGATCAAGACTAACAATCATAGTCTGAAGTAATTGCTTGAACAATGATTTTCTTTACTAGAGCAACATAAATGGGTCACCAAGATGTTGGGATATGGTTAGGAGATCATATAAAAGAAGGGTAAAGAGAATGTTGTGGTTAATGCTTTATTTAGACAATTCGAGGAGGATGTGTCTCTCTTTGCCTTGTCATTACCAAGTCTAGGATGGCGCTCGAGGAGGACCACAAAGAATGGATAGAAAATGATACTTTAAGGCCATTCATTCAAAGGATTTAGGTAGATCCCAACCCACCTAAAATTTATACATGGAAACACGATACATTGTAGTATAAAGGGCACATTATTCTGACAAACGATTCAACCCTAAAACAATAAGTCTTAAAGGAGCTACATTCATCATTGATAGGCGATCACTCTGGCCTTCATAAAACCTATGAAAGGACTACGAATTCGTTCTTCTGACATAACATGAAAACATATATCGAAGACTTCGTAGCATCCTATGACACTTGCGAAAGAAACAAGGGAGAGTCAATGAAGATACCAGAGGATTTACAACCATTACCAATCCCAACATAGATTTGGACATAAATTTCAATGGATGTTATCACGGGACTCCCAAAAAGCAGGCAACAAATCAATCATCATGGTAGTTGTTGACCGTCTTTCAAAAGCTACCCATTTTTGTGCCCTAGCTCATCCTTTCACTCCTTCCTTAGTGGCTTAGGCCTTCATGGGATAGATATTTAAGCTACATGGTATGCCCACTTCCATTGTCTTAGATCGAGGCCCCATATTCACCAACAAATTTTAACAAGAACTGTTTAAAATTCAAGGTACACAATTGAATATGAGCATTGCATATCATCCTCAAACTAATGGTCAAATAGAAGTGGTCAACAAGTGTTTGGAAACCTATTTGAGTGGTCAACAAGTGTTTGGAAACCTAAAGTTCTATGATCCCTATCATACAACACATTGGTCTAGTCGCTTACAAGATGACTCTCCCAACCCACTCCAAGATTCATCCAATCTTTCATGTGCCATGTTTGAAGAAAGTTGTGGGATAAAATTGTGAAGCGTATACTGACTTGCTAGAACTTGATGGAGAAGGTTCAATTTGGTTCCAACCAGAAGCAATATTGGATACCAGAGAGTGCTAGTTGTGTCAATGCACGATCAAGGAAGTATTGATCTAGTGGAAAGATATGCAACCAGAAGATGCCACATGGGAGCCAATAGTGATTCTACAATAATTTCCTCTCCCTCAGCCTTGAGGACAACACTGCTTTTGAACGGGGAGGGCATGTTAGGGTCCTACCCTAAACCCCTTACTTAGATACTTTATTAATGTATGAGACCACCTTCCTTGAATAAATCCCATTGAATAGTCAGTTAATAGTCACTCATTGTAATAAAGTGTCCTTTTTAGTAATAAGACCAAGTTAGTTAGCTGACCCTCATTATAAAGGGTCCATAGGTAGTTAACATTCTCTATGGATAACTATATATTAAGTAGAAGGTTATGTGTTGTTTTGTCAAGAATTGTATTTAGAGAATTTCTCTTGGAGGTTTTGCCCCTTGAAGAGGCAAGTGAACACAACTCTCTATTCTTATCTCTCTTTTCTCTTGTGTTCTCGGGTTTTTCACTACATCTCACATGATTTCTCTAAAGTTTTGGATTAAGTACATTACACAATTTTCATCCCTAGACAATGGGTCTAGAAGAGCTTATCCACAAGCTATAACATTTTTCTAGCCTATCTTCCCTTGTGAGGAAAGCGATGATAACTCCCAAGGTTATTCCAAGCATGCATGAGTTCATATACAATTTGAACTAGAGCTTTTCTAAATCACAAGAGTTATTCTACTTGACCCAACCTTGTACCTTTTACATGTGAACCCAAGGGACCCAATGTGATTTGATCCTAAGACCTTCTTAAACTTTCATACAAGTGCATCTACTAATCAAACAAACCCTTGGGGCTTAAGAGACATTTTTAACGCTAGACAATGGATTTCGAAGAGGTTACATCATATACATGCAAGCTATATAATTTTTCTAGCCTATCTTCCCTTGTGAGAAAAGAAGGAATAAATCCCAATATAATTCTACCATGAATATATATATTTACTTACCTAAGTTAAATAATTAAGTTGTGTTTAAATATACAACATTGCTTGCAAGGAATTTCACACAAATCTCACAAATTATTTATTTTTAGAACTAGATAAGGTTAAGAGTTTAAATTAAAAAGAAGTTAAAGTTGTTACAAGATGACAATGAATAATATATGAAAAATACAACTTGATACAATGAAAGAAACAAAGATGCATTTTGTATAATTTGAACTAAAGGTTTTCAAGAAGCAAATATATAATGAAGTGAAAGTTGGTGAGAGGGACTCGGATTGTTAGAGCTATAGAGGGATGAGGAAAAGATAAATTAACTATTTGTTAGAAGTTGTTAAAAAACATAATAATATAAAAATTTTTAAATAAATATATTTAAAAGTTTGTTAATTAGATTTAGTTTAATGTTATCTTTTTAATCCAAATTTAAATTATCTTGTTTATCTTTTCTATCCAAATTTAAATTATCTAAATTATCTAAATGTTCCATAGATTTGAGTGATCTGTAGACAATGCCATATATTTATTTGAATAAATTAAAGTTAATAAAATAAGATCTAATAATTTCACTTAAGATGAATATATAAAATACTAGAGAAAGAAAATCACTATTTTTAAAATAAATTTATATTAATTTATTTTTATATAAGCTCTTTTTCAATCCATTTTCCCACAAGTTTCTTTATTTTCTTTTCTTTCTCAGAGTACACGTGGGACACCGAATTTTTTACCATTTTACTTCGTTAAGCTCTCCATATGTAAAGATCCCCCCGGTCAGATAACCTACGTCTCCTGCAATAAGTACTTTACGTTCTTGTTTTTTAACATGAAACATGATTTTTCATTTGAAAAATGTAAATATATATATGAACCGTTTGGAAAGTTAGAAGAATGGTAAATTTGTTGACGAGAAATCTGATAATTTAACGAAGAGAAGCTATGTAACGTAATGTCAATTTGGGGTTTGGTATATTGAGTGCAGTTTATGAAAAAAAGACAAATTATAAGTAGCGGTGGATTGAAGCGGTGAAATTGATAATTGGGTTTTGGAGAACAAGTAGCTGAAATAAGTATTATCAGGTGCAAAGGCAATTATTAACGGCGAAAGAGATTTAATGGCCAGAATACGGCGGTATCTGTGCAGAGGGCTCATAGGCTTTGTAATTGTGGTGGCCGTTTTGATGGTCAAGGCGGCCTCCTCCCACGGACAAACAGATAACAGCAGTACAGTCAGGATCCGGTCGATGAATCAGCCGGAAGCCGATCAGCAGGTCTCAAAATTTGACTTGCTGAGCAACTTGAAGAAGGGAGACACGCACAGTCGACTCACGGACTTGAAGAGATTTCTGGTAACCTTCGGATATCTCCCGCGTCAGACGCCAGCCACAGCCTTATTCGACGACCATCTGGAGGCGGCCCTCCGTTTGTACCAGAGCAGCTTCAATCTTTCTGTGACGGGAATTTTAGACAGAGCCACCTTGGACATTCTGCGGGTCCCTAGATGCGGGAGGGAAGACGTTCGAGACGGCTTGGCTCTCATGCTTCTCCCCAAACCGAAAACAAGATCGAGTGAAAATGGTAGCCAGTTGCCTCCCCCACTGGAGGGCCAGCAATGGGAGTTCTTGGGCGGTAATAAAAAGTGGCAGACCACAAGAAATCTGAGCTACGCCTTCTCCAACCTCGCTGASTCGGACATCCTGTCYAGCGATGAAATTAGGTCTGCAGTGGCTTCCGCCTTCCAGTCGTGGGCCGCTGTCGTTCCGATTGATTTCCATTTGACCGATGACTTCGAAGGGGCGAATATAAAGATCCAGTTCCTTGACGGAGACCACGCAGACGGATGGCCCTTCGACGGGCGTCTCGGCGTACTGTCGCATGCGTTTCCACCGGAGGACGGGCGATTTCACCTGGACAGCGCCGAGGTTTGGACGGTGAGCATGATCGGGATGKATGATAAATCCGCCATTGATCTTGAGACGGTGGCGCTTCATGAGATAGGGCACCTGATTGGGTTGGACCATTCCAGTGTCGATGGCTCCATCATGTTTCCCACTCTCGAAATCGGAAAGGTAAAGCGTCAGTTGACCGATGATGATATCGAGGGCGCCATGGCTCTCTATGGCCCTCGCACTTTGCGACAGCACTATGAGATTCCACACCATGATCCTCCTGATGAAGAATTCAAGAACCATGCGGGATGCCAAGGGTTTTGCAATTCCAGCCACACTACACTTGTTTKGGCTCCGTTTGCATATGTTTTTCTGGAATKCTTTCTTCTGGCCGTTTGTCAGTTAAAGGTGTSCATGTTTTAGGGCTCGATTTATTCATACTTACAGSTTTGAAGGGGACGAAAAATGCAGCGAGCCTAAGCAGCATATACAGAAATACATTTCTTTCAAATCTATAATCTGTCCCGGCCTTTCTTCCTTTCTTCAAATCGTTCAAACGAACGCCATGATACTGGTTATGTATTTGAATTCTTTTCTCAGCAAAGCTATTAATGTGCATGCAATCACATGCCTCTGGACTAAACGCTCTCAAAACTTCGCAGCTCAACGCTTTCGCTGAATGTACGATCATTTTCCAAGAATTAGATTTGATTTACAGAATGTAAAGTTATTGAGAAATACGAAAGTATGGTAAAAATATAATTGATACTTATGAGCATTTAATCTGATCGTTGATCGTTGTTAGTAGTGTTTCGAATATTTTGATTTTTGAAGATCAGATTAATCATACAGCAGTCTCGGGCATTTTATTTGATCGTTTTTAACCGTGTTTCTTTTATTCTTTTAATTTTAAGAACAGGTTTTCATTTGTTATTGTTATTTTTTAATAAAATTAATTCTCTCTTATTAAAAATGGTTAAAACAATTATCAAATTGTGGTAAAACCTACACTCTTTGATTCACTTGTATTCTTTGTGGAAGCCCTTATTTACCGCATGTTCCCTTTTCACGGTATTTAATAGAATTATGGCTCTCTCTTTCAAAAGGGTTAAAACGCTTCTCAAATTGCAATTATCAAATATTCGTTTATATCCATTTTTACTATGAATAAATTAAATATTTAAAGAAAATCTCATTCAAAAGGGTTAAAACACTTCTCAAATTGCAATTATTAAATGTTCGTTTTATCCATTTTTACTATGAATAAATTAAATATTGGAAATTTGTTGATGTGTAAGAGATTCAAGATTTTAAGTTATATTTTAACTTTAGAATGTTACCTTTACATTTTTTATGTTGCAAAAAACTTGTAGAGTTTTTTTTTAAGTTAAAAAAGAGAGGTAGATCTTGCTATATTAAGTGCTAAAAAATATAACTATGCCTAGGCTGCCAGTTGTTTCGTCAAATTAGCGGAAACTGGAATAACTGGCAGTCAATGCTATCCTTGTCAAAAATATGTGGTCCGTCATCTGTCCTATCCATAGGAAACTAGGACTGATGACATCCCATAGTTTGAACTGTAACCAGAAGTTTAGAAAATACAACTAGCTTAGACCATGACAAAACGGTCATGACTGACTCTAGAACCATAAGCAATTAGACCATAACCAGAAGCATAACCATAAGCAGTTAATCGGTGGCCGTAGAGGTGGCCATGCTGACATCTTCGTTGTGTGCTCCCTCCCTAGCTGGCATCACGAAATGCTGCACACAGGTTGGGCATCTCTGCCCTACTGGCGTGTTGGAGAAGGCGTCGTATAGCATATCCAGACATTGGCTCATGAGGGTGCCACGGTGGACTTGGTCTTCCATATGGCTCCTCAAATCGAACATCAATTCAAGGTGCTTTGGGTGGAAAAATGGCGGTGGGACATGCCACTGTTCCTGCATGGACGAGATGGGAGGTGGCGCGAGGACCTTGCCACCCGACCTGTTCTCTGCGGCCTCGCTTGGTTCTGCCTCTCTCTGCTGCTCCATGTCTGCTCTCTGACCCTGTGACTCTGCCTTTGTTTCCTTGTCGCTCTCCATGCCTTTGGCCGAGGCGTATCCAGTTGCGGGTGCAACATTATGAGAATCCAGCTGCAACATTATTAGAATCCAGCTCCTCCGGAGTCTCCTCCTCTATGTAGCAAGTGGGAAACTCTTCCAGTTGTGCATCCCTTATGCTGCGACCTTGCTGCTCCACAATGGCGGCCATGGTGGCTTCCCCTAGGAGGCTGCTTGGTGGATGCCAATTATCGGGCACAGTGAAAAGAAGATGCTCCAGAGGAGCCTAAATTGGCTCCTTCGGGAAGACCTCCTCCATGTACTCCATGGGAGGCATTCTGACCAATTTTTCCCTGCGCACGAGTTGAGTCCGGGCCATAGACAACGTGCGCTCCAACATGTACAAAAAATTTGTAGATTAAAACTACGTGGAGTTTTTGAAAAGTCCACAAAACATTATGACTAAGTGCACCATTTTCATAAGATCTTTAATGTTTAGGTTTCAAAATAACTTCATTTTTCTAGATAGAATGAAAATTATTTAAATTTTTTGATAATTTTTATTTTTTATTTTTAAATCAAGTTGATAGACAAAAAAATGACAACAGGTGTGAAGGAACACGTGAACGCTCCCAATCCTATAGCCTTGGTGCTCACCGAATTGCCATGCACACTTGCCCACTAGGATTTTTTGGAACACACACGTGTTTATGTATAGAGCATGCATGCACATTCCTGAGTAGAAGCGCACATGCGCTTTAAGAATGTGCATGCATTCCTAGAGCATGTGCATGTTCTTACCAACACAAAAAGAATGTGAAGTGGCCTCCTGTGACCCCTTGTGACCCCCTATGAATTAGAAAACCATGGGATGAAATACCATGTGCCATAACACCTCCAAAAGTGAAAATTGTGTGCCGAAGAACCACCAAAAATGGATGCAAAAATGTTAGGGACCTAACCTCCCTAACCCCTAACGTAGGTAGAATAATATATTTCGATGTAATAAAGGCCAATATTAATAAGGCCTAGGAATAAGGAAAATAAGTCAAATGTAAGAAGACCTAATAGGCTTCTAGAAGAATCTTCCTCTAGATTGTTCTTTTGGATAGATAGATTTAGTATAAATAGGAGTAGAGGGTATGAGAAGTTTTGTCTTGAGAATTATTGTAATAGAGCGCTACTCTGCTGGAGGTTGCCCCCTCGAAGAGGCAAGTGAACATTGTTTCCTATCAATAAAGGTATTATTTTGGTGTCATGGTTTCATCTATTATGTTGTTCCGCTGTTATTATCTGCAATATTTATGTTTTCGACTATTATAATAGATTTGGTACCTTACAAGTGGTATCAGAGCACTTTCCTCGACATAAAATTGTGGGTTATTTTTTTTAGGGTAGAGACGTATTTTGACGTCATAAAGCTACATAGATCTGTCGTTCAACACATAAATCCATGGTTGGGGAAGCATACACGTAGGAACTATAAGTGGTACGTAAGCGTGCATTGTTGTCCACCCTTGTAACCCCTGTTGGTACCCCTTTGTAACACACCATAACGAGGCGTAAAGATTTCTTGCTTCTTAAGAGAATCGATGTCCTCATTTGGGGATTATACTCCATTATTCTCTTCCAGGGCTTTCTAGCCACGACCTCCATGCTTCGAACCAAACTCAGAACTGGAAAATATCCTCTTATAAGTCCTTCGGGTTCTTCCATTCCCTTTATACTTGCATATGATCGTGAGCTGTGACCAGACGCAAAAACAACAGGTGCCAAGACAACCACCGCACAAATTCCCCCGGAATGGCAATTCTCCGAAGTTCACAATCCAACGTCGCATGTCCTTGGAGATTTCGATGGTCCTGATTCACTTCAGGACTTCGAAGTTCGGGAGTCTAGGACTCTCACACAACCTTTCCTCCTGAAGTACTCTGTACCTGAAGTTCTAGATCAAGCGCCACGTGCCCATTTCTGCAACCTTTTTCTCTCTGAGCATTTTCTTCCAGAGTCAAGGATCGTGTGCCACACGTCCTTCTAGATCAATGATCATATTTTATTTCGTGACTTCGGCGTTTGGGAGTTTCTACCTCTCCACACTCGATTTCTCCTGAGATTCTTTCACTCAAAGTTAACGATCTATCGACGTGTGTTTCCCACGAATCGATGGCTACAAATCACTTCGGTACTTTTCACTTTAGGAGTTCCAAAGTACTCACCAACGAAAACCTTTGGAGTGCAATCCTTTCGGAGTGTCAGATCTATGAACACGTGTCCCCCACTATCAACGGTCAGGATGAACTCCGACACTTCGACCTTCGAGAGTTCTCACCTCTTGCCACAAGCTTTCCTACGAAGTGACTTTTCTTCGAAGTGGAAGATATTCTGACATCTGTCCTCTGAGATCAATGACTCAGGTGAACTCTGACCTCCGGACCTTCGAGAGTTCTCGCTTTGCACAATCCATTTTCCTCCGGAGCACTAAACCTCCGAAGCGAAGGATCTGGTGCCACGTGTCTCCTAGCGCCAACGACTAGAATGGACTTTGACACTTCAAGACTTCGGAGATTTCACTTGCTCCCCACCTATAAACTTTCTGAGTGTCCAAGCTTCAGACTAAAGGATCTGTCACCACACGTCCTTTATCATGGACGTTCAAGATCTACTTCGGACTTTGGGACTTCGGGAGGTTGACTCACTCCTTGACTGAAATCTCCTGGAGTTGGTCAGTGCTGGGCTGACCACAACCTAGATCTGACGGTCCTGATCTATCCATGTAGACCCCAGATCAATGATTCACAACCTCCTCTCAGGGTCCCACTGTTGCACCACACTTGGAAACACCATCACTCGACACATGCATTTCCATGTGCTCTCGATATGATACCCATCTTCCCTCGATCGAACGATCGAGAGGGGTCCCAAAGGATCCATAGATCCACAGTCCACATTACTTAGCTACTTCGTTCTTTGGGTTTTTTGGCGTTACTAAGCCTCTATTCTCCCGAAGAGGTTAACTCCAGACTAACTACCTATAGGATCTGATGGTCGGGATGGCTCCCAGGCATCCTCAAATCTAAGGCCCAGATTAACTTCGAGACTTCGGGACTTCAGGGATTTTACCTCCCTTATGCTGAACTCACTCAATTCGCTGAACTCGTGAAGTTCTAAGGACTCAAGGAATTAACTCCCACATTCTTTCCCGTATCCAACGGTCACAATAGACCTTGGCTCTTCTTGAACATATCTCATTCGTTGGTCTTTCATGCAAAGGAACCTTCCCTTTCGATACTTCAATCTCGCCATCCTTCCTGATATTTTTTAGATCTGAAAGGCTTAAGAGCTTTGCTCTCTTTCTCTTGAACTTAACACTCGAAATAATTCTTCCGCACACCCCTTGCACTCATTAATCAACTCTAGAACTTAAGTGTTTCTCTGCCTCTGCCTGCCTCACAAAGAGCCTGTGGCTACATGCACTACCTCTCATGATCTTAATAGGCTCCTTCCTCCAGGAGACTCAGAACGACTGGGAGTGTCGACATGCATACGTGAAAATATGCCCAAGGTCAACATATTCACAATTCATTTCTCTATCTTAAGCCACCACATGGCTCAAGAATTTATAAGTACAAGTCATGTTCAAACCATATAATTTCTTACTTGCCTAATTACACAATCAAGAAGAAATAAAAGGGATACAATATAACCATTAAGCAGACATGCACATCCCTGAAAACATTCACAGTATATCCAAACTTATTACACAGTTACAACTCAATTACACAGGGTACAGGAATACTTATCTATTACAAGTTGCAACCAACTAACTGATTGTGGGTGCTGACTGTGGGTGTGTTCCTTTCCACCCATCCACAGGCTCAGAGGCATTCATCCTTAGCAATCTGGCCACCCCCATGCCAAGCCATGATATCACTAGGGAACTACACCACCTCTTAGAGACCTTCTCTCTGTTACAATATCCTTGCGAGGTTTATCATATGCTTCCTCAGCATCAAGCTCATGTTCGGGTCCTTCAGGTCGTGTTCTCTACACTCCTTTTTGGTTTTCCCATCTCCTTCCGAGCTTGCACTCTCGTCTGGTGTCTCTTTTCTTCCTGCCCTCTTTCCTTACCGTTTCCTTGTATGTATCTTACCTTCCTTCTTTAGGAAGGTTTTCGACCTATCATGTTCCTTCTGTCAGAAGGAAGCTCGGCTCTATAGGTCTCTGTGGTACTTCGGGCTGACAATCCATGTTTCCATTCATGGGGGTGGTTGATTATTCAACCACCAGTCCTTTCCTTCATTAATTGATTCTTTCCTCTAGAGATATCATGGCTTGTAGTTTAAGGCTTCACCCCCCAACAATCAGTTATGGGCAATTTAACAATAACACATTTACATTGGCCACATTTATTAGCATGGTAATCCTATTTTATGATTAATTACAAGTTGGGTGAAACAAGGTGTTACAATTCCCTCCCCCTTAAAAGGAACACTGTCCTTGATGTTCTTTCTTAGAAACACCTATCATGGCTTTATCATTCAACCACTTCAAAAGTCTTGACCTTCATCCTCAGTCAGGTTCTTTTCCAGAATCTTAATCTTCATTACATGCATTCAATAATTCTTGGACAACAATCACATTAATCATAGTCTCATGCAAAAATTTTTTACTGTAGCATAAATTTTCTAGGAAAATTTCATAATCTAGCACAATAATTATCTGTGCAGTTTGTGGATTTGTATCCACATGGTTGTTTTTTTATCCAGGCTCACTATTTTTCCTTGACATACCCATTATGTGCATGATCCCAATAGATCACAAGAACTATCAGAGTCTCCTCTTCCTTGCGGTCGCTCACCCTCCAGGCCCAGGCTCAAGTATCCCCTTCTCTATTATACAGTTCTTCGGGTGATCCATCTTGCCTTTCCAAGATTTTCTCGCATAGGAAGAACTATCCATCATGTGCATGATCCCAATCAATAGTTTACAAGAAATTCCAGAGTCTCCTCTTCCTTGCGGTCACTCACCCTCCAGGCCCAGGCTCAAGCATCCCCTTCTCTGCTATACAGTTCCTCGGGTGATCCATCTTTCCTTGCCAAGGTCTTCTCACACAAGAAGAATTCTAGAGACTTTATCAAGCCTTATAGTCGAGGTGTCCCTTAGACTTTCTCTATTGAGGCATCCCTCCGGCTTGTGTTACCTCGACACAACATATTCTAGGCGATCATGGCTTACCACGGGGTTGTCATGGCTCAACATTATCCATTTTTCATGCTTTTACAGCTTGACAACCTTCATCCATCCTTTCTGGACAGATCTTTTCTTCTCGCCCATATCACTGACATACAAAAATTCATGAGACATCATCATAAATTTTTAAATTCAAAATTTTCTTGTAAATTTTTTACCCACAGATTTCCAAATTCCATAGTTTGTTTTCATATTTGCTCAGCACATGAACCATAGTCATAATTATGGGACTTTCCTTCCCATAACGGTTTGTCTCAACAATAAATTGGTCTTCCTTATGGGCTTACAATGCTACCATGTCCAAGACCCCTTTGCTTACTACACTTTCAACTTCAAACAACCAGACAAATTGTTAGTTTCCCATGCACATATATTTTCATTGCACCTTTATAATGTCATCACAAACAATTTCAGAATTGTGCATACTAACAATCAAATTCACTTTCTCAAAAAGGAAATACCATTCCTTGCAGTTTGGCTCAATAGGCAATTGGTCTTCCTTATGGGCTTATATAACTACCAATTCCAAGACCCTTTTCCTCCTGCAGTTTCAACATTCCTCAACCAAACAAATTGTTGGTTTTCATGCACATTATATTTTCAAAATCAGGCATACTAATAGTCCAAGTCATTTTCATCTATTCAAGGATACAAAGCAAAAGGATACATCATCCCTTACTTATGCATCATTTCAGCCTACTGAATTTTTCAAAATGTAATTCAGATATCAATTGACTTTAATGAATGTGCCAACATTCGTGGCCACATTCATACCCAATGTACCCTTGCATTGATGTCAAGTTTCCCACGCTTTACGACAAGTACTTTTCCATGGTGCGTTGGAGCTTAGCTAATGTTTTCACCATATGGCTTATTCATTCTCGTTAATTGTTGCAACCGGACTATGCTTTCGGCTATAGGATGATCATGATCCCAAATCAGTACATATGAAACTACAAGTTTCTCTTGAATGTGCCCAAGCCTTCTTCCTTCATTAGTAACCAGAGTTCCAACACTCATGGCCACCCAAATTTGATTTTCTCTAACACCTATACAATGTAAGTAGAAATATTGGAAGGTCCTCCTTTCAATGGAAAATCCATTGTCTGTCCTTTATGAAAATGTGCATTTCCTCGAAGAAATTCCATGCATTGTGCTAATTAGGAGCACCTTCATTTCCATAGAACCAATCTTCGCCACCACAGTCTAATGCAGAGTGCTAAACTCTATCTTCCTTGAATGATCGAGAGGGACTCCATTTTCTCTTCATGCGATCGAGAGCTGTGACCTCAACTTTATTCATTTCGGCGCTATCCTTTCAGCTCCATGTCCAAGCGTTATGATCCTAGATACACCCTTGCCTGCAAATCAATGGTGCAGATCCGTCTTCCCCCAAATATAATGGTTGAAAGGGATTGCAGAACCTCAACCAGCTCGCGATTTAATTCTCCTTCCGATCTTCACAATGAATACGGGCCATCCGATCTACAATCGGACCCCAAACTCAAAACAAAACTATATTGAGTTTAATTTACAGGCACAAGCTCCAACATTAACCCACATGCATATACCTTCCCCTCAATGAATACGGGTCATCGATATTATCCCTAGATCGATTCTATCCACATGATTCCAAACATAACAATTACGACATAGAAGTATTTGACCGATAATTTAGACTAAGAGCTTGATTTTCCAAATCCAACCACAGAACTCAATCATAGTACGAGTTTATGTGGCATTAACGTGTGGGTTCCTTGCAGGTCCACCCACCAATCGTTCACAGATCAACGGTTCACAGTGATTGCAGAATCCCCAATGTCCTTTCTCTTTATCGAAGAGTTCAATCTCCGTAATCTGAAAAGTGGTCACCCAACTCTTTTAATCGTGGTAGTTGATCATTCACCCCAATGAGATCAACGATATAGGTTTATTGCAGGCCATGAACTAGCACGTCTGTTAATTCTGCCTTTTCACTCCGTAATGAATACGAGTCGTTCGATCTATGATTAGACCCCAAACTCAAAACAAAACTATATTGAATTTAAATTGCGGGGATAGGGTCCGTTGTTAACCTCTGTGCCTATTCGATCTCTGCAATGAATATGGGCCATCGATATTATCGCACGACTGGCGTTTGATCCGTTAACTCCAGTGGATCTTGAAGTCAATTTGACGAATGAGATCGGTTTCCTTCTGATGAATGGCTCGCGTTCATCTCCTCTGTCAGGTTCTCGATTAACCTGATTCGATCAGGGTTTCCTTCCTGAATCATAATCTACTTGGGTATCTGAGGCACACATCTGCCTTTTCTTAACATGGCTTCAACCAAGTCTATTCAATCAAACATACTCTTTTATTCATTCATTAATCTTCTATTCACTACATGATGCTTTCAAAAATGTAGTCCTGGATTCTTATATATATATATATATATATATATATATATATATATATATATATATATATATATAAGCTTGTATCTCACTGCTTAGTTCTCAACAGTTATTAAGGTTGTGACTCTGACCTCCTGACAGAGTCCTTACACAATTTCTTCACAGGGAACTCCTTTAGCATGCAACTTCCTCATTGCATATCCATTACTATCTGTGATGGCCTCAACCTTGAATTAACTTTGACTCGTTACTAAGCATTCTTTAAGGAACATTGAAATGAATTTATGACATGCATCCAGATTATGTATCCACACATATTCCAGTTTTTGTTAATTTACATCCATGATGTACTTAGCCATATTCATAATCATAAGCTTGTGTGTAGCTTCCATAGGTATATTTCACAACCTACATACATCTCTACTTTAAAATCAGTCAACTCATGATTGTTCACAATCATTCTCATATGATCCTCAAAGGCATAATCATTTTCCTCTTATCATGACAACAAAGCATCCTTGCTCATTTACTCTTTCATCTATTTGTAGTGGATTTTCTTGGGGAAATGGAGCACATTCCCCTTAATCTATCATTCAAAACAAAATTTTCATGACTCTTCAGAATGGGGTCAACCATGCATCCATGCACTATTAAATTTGAACATTTTTGCGACAAATTTTCATTGGCATAGAGTCATTTTTGCAACCAAGATAAATTTTTTCCACACATGGATCTTTGCCGGTCTAGCGACCAAAAAAAGAAGCCTATTCACAATAGGGAAATGTTTGACTAGCGACGAATTTTAGTCGGTCAAACAACTAATATTAGTCGCAAGAACGACCAAACCATCAGTTAAAAAGGTCAAAAGAAAGAGGATCAGTTAGTCGCTAACTGAATAACGACGAATAGGTTGGTCACTCTAGCGACTAACAGGTTAGTTGCTAAGCGACCAACTTGTTGATGTTTGCGACTAATTTTCTATACTAGCGACGAACAGGTTGGTCGCTCTAGTGACTAACCTGTTAGTCGCTAGAGCGACCAACCTATTGATGTTTGTGACCAATTTTCTATACTAGCGACGAACAGGTTGGTCGCTCTAATGACTAACAGGTTGGTTGCTAAAGCGACCAATATTGGGGTATTTTAATTTTTTTTTTTGCCATTCACACAGGATCTATACAAATATGACCATTCACACTTCCTTCATTGCACTTATCCTTAAAGTTGAAAAGTCGAATTCCTTTGAGGATTTTCGTCTGATATCATCATGCAACTTCATTTACAATATCCTTTCTAAAGTGATTGGTGCATGTTTGAAAATAATATTATCAAAGGTTATATCAGTGGAACAATTTGGGTTCCTTGGAGGTCGATTCATACACAAGGGAGTGGGATATACATAGGAAGAGCTACACACTATTATTTGGTCTTTGTTTTGTTAGAGACATACATGCATACAAAGAACTTTTGGATCTATTATGTAAGGTGACGGGTATGGAGGTCAATCTCCTAAAATCCTCCATAAGTTTCAATGAGTTGAAAGATGAAGTAACATACATGATCCACCATCTGCAATATAGGGTGTTCTAGATGCAAAATGAACTAAAATATTTTGGTTTTATACTAAAGCCCTATGGCTATGGTATCAAGGATTGGAGATGGCTTCTAGGGAAAATAAAAGGGAGGATACATTTTTGGTGCCACAAATGGTTGTTGAGGGGAAATTGATTGAAATTAGTAAAAGAAGCGTTAGAGGCGATCTCCATGTATTGGATGCGATGCTTTTGGCCCATATACACAATGAGGTTTTAGATAAAATATGAAGGCTTTGCTTTGAGTTCATGTGGAAGGGAAATAAGGAAAAAATGGGATATCACTTGGCTCATTGGAAAATAATTGCAAGGCCAAAAAAACAAGGAGGATGGGGATTAAAGAAGTTACCACCCTTCGAGAAAGAACTTGTTGCCTATAGCCTTTGGAATTTGATGGTTTATGGAAGAGCATAATCTATCAGAAATATATGGCTCCGAGGATGGGCTGTGACAATAATTTCTTTCTGCCAGAAGATTTGGTTCAACATCTTCGTCGTCAAGGTTTGAACAAACTAAACCAGATTGCAGATGAGGGATGGACAAATATATGGCACTAGAGGTGGTTTTCTGCTATCAATATTGGCTTAGAAGGAGATGTTGTAGGTTATTTGTCCAATTTCATCTCTTCCTTGATCTACAACCATGTCCACTTAAGAACTGAAAGAGATGAATTAATATGGAACTGAAATAAGTACGGAGGTCGATATACTTCAAAATTAGGTTATGAGGTGGCACATTGGTGGTCGCTCAAGATCTAGAAACTTCAAGCACCTAAAAAAAACAAAAATTCTGATGTGGTTGGCGCTGATGGATATAATTTCTACTTGGGACTATCTACAGAATAAAAACAAACAAGGACTATGTATATGCTACCTTTGTATAAATATGGATGAATATGTCTCTCACATTTTCACTAGAGGCCCATACTCTCTTCAAATATGAAGTGATACTTGCTAATGGATTGGAATTAATAATTTTTGGTGTTGTTTATCTCTTGAGGAGGGATTGGCAATTTGGTATAACAATTCTAAGATAAAAAAAAT
>ML823801.1:7503-23296 GCA_009831015.1 Picea engelmannii
CAAATGAGGAAGGCACACTCCCTCTCAAACAATGTCTAAAACTTTGCCTCCTCTCTTGTAGTTGTCATACCACCCTTCTTCTTCTTCCTTTTGGGACATTGTCCAGCATAGTGCCCCATCTTCTTACAAGCAAAGCACTTCACTTTTCTCATATCTCTCTTCTTTCCACCATTGTTATCTCCTTGTGGTGTGGCCCCAAACTTGGGACCCTGTCGAGCTGCCTTGTCGACCTTCTTCTTTCCCTTTGTCCAAAGATAAAGATCCTCATCACCCTGCAATGTTTATTGTTGTCCAAAAGTCTTTGAGGTGAGTCTTGTCTCCTCTTGGACGAAATCATCCCAAAGTATCTCCCAAGTAGGCATGGTCTCCTGAGAAACAATGCCTCGAACAAATGGACCCCATGGTTTGGTAAAGTTGTTTAAATTTGTTCTCACCATAGAGTCTGGGTCCACTATCTCTCTGACGGTTGCAAGATCATCTCTGATCTGAGTGAATCTTCCAAGGTAAGAAGTAATCAACTCATTCTTGAGCATACGAATGCTCCTGAGTCTCTCAAATAGAACCATCTTTCGGTTCTGGTTAGAGCTATGGTAAAGCTTGCATAAGGATGCCCACATCTCATATGTATAGTCTTTACCAATCAAGTGGGGTATAATGTGATCCCTCATTGCATCACACATAGTTCTCTTTGCCTTTTTGTTCCTCTTCCTGAACTATGTTGCCAAGATGGAAGTAGTAGCAGGAGGACAAAGACAATCCTGGCCTTCCAAGGAGACCAATTGCTAGCTCTGGCTAGCCTATCATCCACTCGCATCTGTGATGCTGACATGAATTCCCACTGCACTCACTCTGATGTTGCAACTACAAAGGAACATTGCCTCACTCCTTTCAACACAGGTGTGAAAAGAGGCAGTCGAACAACAACCTCACTCCTAGCAATATAGATGTGAAAAGAGGTCGTAAAAAATCAGCCTCACTCCTAGCAAGTAGGTGTGAAAAGAGGTTGATCAAATGTCCACAAACTATCCTACAACTCTCCACTAAAATTCTGCCAACAAGATGCCACTAAACATTGTCAATGGTTATCCACAAAATATGCCCAAAATTTGTCTAGGACTGTCCACAAAATGTTGTCCAAAAATCATCCACCAAGGGCTCTGATACCATGAAGATTTTATGAGGTCCTAACAGGATGTCATCTAGGTCTGTGTTTGACCTCAAGATGGCTCTAATTTTATGTTGTCACACACTTGTTTGTTGCTTTTTTAAATCAGCAAATTGATTAGGAACTTCACTATTGTTTTAGTTAAGGTTACATAGGCTTTTAGGTGCTCAAGCATGTAGTTTTAGTCACCAACAAGTTATCACTTGCATACCATAAAATATGTAACACACCTCTAGATATTTACTGCTAAAATAATGATGTTCTAAACTCTAGCATACATGAAAATGAACACGAGTATTTTTGGTCAACATGATCGTGGATAACTCCCCCCCCCGGGGGAAAACCAGTTTGGAATATAAGTCTATATATGTGAAGTAAAGAAGGTGGAATACAACAAGTACATGAAAAAATGAACCTGATACAATGGAAGCTTCTCTCAAGCTTCTATACAAGTCCAAGATGAAAGATGTGCCCAAGCATGGTGCGCCCTCCTCAAATGTTTCCCAATCCCACTGAAATGAGGCGCCCTTGCTCCCTGAAGCTCTGATGGAGAAACCCTTGCATACAAATTTGAATATGTGAGCTACCTCTCCACTGAAATTGTCCTCAAAGCAATTTTACCACTACAAGACCTCCCTACTATAGGTGCTTCCTCCTCCTATAGTGTGCCCTCCTCCAAGAAAGAACAACAACCACAAATAAAAGAGGGTCTAAGCCTCCATGAGTCCTCCATGAAAGGAGGCACCCAAGGTTCCCTCAACCATAGCCTCCATCTTCAACTCAATTCTCTCTCTCAAACTCTCCAAGTGAACATAAGAATGAATGATCCTCTCCTTGCCCTATGCGCCCCTCTTGAACCTCCATAAGGAAACCTAAAAGATGGATGGATGAGATCATCCCATCCCATCTCTAATCAAACGTTGAGATCATCCCATAATAATCTCACTCACAAACCCACTTTGGGTTAAGTTCACTTTATGTCTCCTAATTCACCCACAAAGTGAATTAATAGTCATTTTAGGCTAAAATGACCAAATTTCACTTTTGACTTAAATATCCTAAGTCAAAGTGAAATCAGACATAAAGTACAAGGTACATAGTACCAATGTATTTACCACTTGTGTTTAGAGGCTCACTAACACAAGGGAAACACTTCCCAAGGTACACAAATCTCAACATTATCAACTTCTTGTCAAAGTTAAACTATAAGCTAACATTAATCAAGATCTTATAAGGTTGAGATCGTATTCTCTAACTCAGTTTTTCTGTCAAGAGAGCATATTGTTTTAAGTTTAAAAGACGGGTCAGAAAGGATACTTGTCTCGGAAGAAAAGCAATCCAAGTGGAACAATAGCAAGACTCTAGGAAGGTTATTTCATGAAGGTTATCATGAAAATGTCTTTCCAGGCTTGTAGAAATTGCCTCTATCCTTGTCCTTATTCTTTTTTCAACTTCTTATCATAAACATATTGTCTTTGATCTTTCTTTTGTTTCTTGTCTTGTTTTGGGTAGGTACCCTTGTTAAATATGTTGAAAAATCTTGATGAACAATCTTTGCAGAAGTTGTCATAGAAGAAGTTTATAAGGATGACACAATACTTGCAACAACTGCCAGATGGGAAGCAATCAGAACAGATAGAAATAAACTTAAAGAGACTTAGAGGAAGCCAGACTCAGAGGGAGTCAGACTCGGAGGAAGTTAGTAATCAAAAGGAATCCAAAGCATGTTTGTGATACTTTGTAGAAAGCAAAGAGAGATGCAACAGATGGAAGCATGGACTCTCTCAGATAGAGGGAATTGATTGTAGAAACATGCAGTCTCAGAATAAAAACAAGGAATTTATAAATATTTCTCATCCAGGCATGAAGTCGGGATTAGGAGGGATCTAATCCCCAATAATATGCTCCATTGAAGAATCTGTGAAGACTTATAAATGGAATCTTTGAAAGATATAAAGGCGAGATTTGGGGATAGAGGGTTCTCCCAGAAGGAGGGAGAATACTATGATGACAGCTTGTTCCAGTAACCATATATACCTCTACCTGAGCCATTATATCTCCTGCATTATCCATGGGTTGGAGTTTACATCATATGGATGAAAATACTATTCTTCTCATCAGAATAATTGAAGAAGAAGCATATGTAGAGAAACCTCAAGGTTTTGAGGTATACCAAAAATAAACCCATGTATGCAGATAGAAGAAGACCTTGTATGGATTCAAGCAACTTGGCACAGAGCCTCTCATGTACAGTAGAAGCATGGTGAAAACTTCCTATGACAGAGGAAGTGTATGAAAACAGTTCTTCAAAAGTTCAGGATGATGAATTGCAAATTCATGGAAAACTACCATGATGATAGATCTGAAGAAGTTGAGAGACTTTGATCCAGTAGATTCGTCCCTGTATCGACAATTGAATTGGCTCATTGATGTATTTGGAGAATACTCAACCAGATATTTTCTTTGTTGTGAAAATAGTTCCAATTGGAACCTAGCCATGAGAATTGAATAATTGCAAAGCATGCCTTGAAATGTCTTTGTGAGACATTTGAGTTATGATATACAGTTGCATGTATTTATCGATTCATATTGATAAAGGAGGGTAGAGAACAGAAGAAGTACTTGTTGGATATTTTTCAGTTTTCCACGATATCATGGGCTAGCAGGAAACGGAAGTTTGTTTCACTCATCATTGCAGAAGCATAGCATATTGCAGCTTATGATGCTTGTATGGAAGCAGTGTGGCTCCGTAAGATAGTTTCTAGACTATTTGATCAGGTGTTGGATTTGACCGTGATATATTGTGATAACCAGAGCTGTGTGAAGCTCTCAGAGAACTCGTTGTTCCATGAAAGGTCGAAGCACATTGAGATCAAGTACTATTTTCTTCGTGATAAAATCCAAAGGGGAGAAGTAGTTCTCTAGTATATCTCCACAAATGAGCAGATAGCATATATTTTGGTAAAGCCTTTGTCCAAGATGAAAATTTTACGTACTTAAGGAACAAGTTGGGACTCATGGAGATGTCTTCCTTATTGGAAAGGGAAGTGATTACTCCACAGGTTGGGAGGGAGCACTGATATGTTATTGATATATGGACAATCATTTTCCAGTTTGGAAAATGGTCCAGGTTTGGCAGTCACTTTCCAGTCTGGAAAGTGGTCCAAGATTCTTGATGGACAATCATTTTTCAGTTTGGAAAACAATCCAGGTTGGGAAGTCACTTTCCATTTCGAAGAGTGGTCCAAGATTTCTCACGAACAGTCATTTTCCATTTCATAAAATGGCCCTGAATGGAAAATCGTTTTCGTAACAAAAATGGTCCAACATATTGCTAATGTACAATAAACAGTTATTCCCCTTGTGGCCAGTGTGGGGGAATGGTCTAGGACAGTCGTTCTCCTTGGAAGTCACTCTGAGAAGTGTTCAAGCAGAATGTTCTGCCTCTCTAGGAAGTCATTCTTTCAAAGTTCACAGTTGTGAGTTTCGAAGAATGGTCTGATGCACAAGGTTGGTGTAGGACAATCATTTACATAGGAAATGGTCCAGACAATCATTCCCTAGGGAAGACTCATTCTCTCCAAGTTGCATTGTGATTAGTGCTAGAATAATGGCCCAGTTAGGTTGAATGGTCTAGGTTCAGCAATAAGGGGCAGTCATTCCCTAAGGAAAACTCATTCTCTCCATGTTGCAATGTGATTAGTGTCGAAAGAATGGCTCGGTTAGGTTGAATGGTCCAGGTTCAAAAATTAGGGACAATTATCCTTCTATGCTTGGGAAGAATAGTCCAGATAGTCCATGGCTGATGTATAACTTTCCGAGGGCAGATGCTCTTCCAGACCTCACAGATGTGAGTGGAAGAATGGCCCAGATGACTCAAGTTGTATCATGATATTGTTTATGTAGGTTGATATTAGATGATATGATTGTTGTAGAGATTGTATGTCTCTGGACAATAGTTGTATGCTACTGTGGTGGATGTGATCCACTGGTAGTGACTATGTGTCACTAGTTAGTAGTTGTGTGCTACTAGGAGTGGTTGTGTACCACTGGATAGTAGTTGTATAGTATTATGAATAGACACAATTGTGTTCTATTGGATGGAATTGTAGCAGTTGTATGCTAATATCTAATTGCCATAGAGACTACCACTAGTGTTGGAGATGATTGCCAGCTAGATGGATATTCAGTGTGCTGGTGGACAAACATTCTCTCTGTGGAGAATGGTCCAGGTTGATAGATTGTTGACAGATCATGGACTAGTATTTTCCTAAGGCACAAATTGTGGCCCGATAAGGAAAATGGTTCAAGAACGATATTTTCTAAGGCATATGGGTAGATATTGATCTCTATGGTACATATAACCCGATTAGAAAATTGTTCGAGACTGACATTCTGTAGGAATGGTCTATGGTCGACTAGTTCAACTGTCTAATTGACTAGCTTGATTTCTTAGTCAATTGTCCTTGTCATCAATTGACTCGTTGTAGTGGTCAACCAAAGTCTAATGTTTTATTATTTTATTATGATTTACATGTGAGAGGAGCTTAAGGGGGGCAATGGGGCCAAATTCAGAAATATATTATTTTATAGTGCACTTACCTTAAAGTATGCAAAAGGAAAAATATATATGGGAATGTGTGCTAAGAGCTAGGTGGAGTTCTTTGGGTACCAAGTGGCAATTTCAGAACATGTATACTAATTCCCTAGGTTTACAATTACAATATTCTTCACCATGCTCATTACATTGCTTATACTTCTTTATATAGTAATATCTACCTCTTAGGAACATTCTAGTAGGTGGAACCTTCTAATAAGCCTTATTACACTCATTGACCTCCTAGGAACATTCTAGAGAATGAACATTCTAGTAGGTGGAACCTTCTAGTAAGTCTTCTTACATTTATTGTGTTCACACTATTACATGGGTCATATTTACTACAAACAGCCTCCATACATAACAATACATAACAACATATCTATTATTCTTCCCATTGGGTACCTCCCTTGGTACCCCATAGTATCCCCCTAGGTATATTATATTAACCACCTAGGTATACTACATTCCATCCCCCTTCGCATGTTTCGTCCTTGGAACATGGGAAGAAACCATACAATATGATTAGCTAAGCAATGTAGCCAATTGGTACCGAGCATGAGCATCCATCCATCCCAGTGAAGTGCAAACATAGGGTCCAAGTGTTTCCTTCTAATTGCTCCTCGATATGCTACTATGACATCTTTGGGAATTGTTGTTATTCCTCCATGTGCCTCTTGACTAGTTGTTATTATGGTCCATGTTGGTGCGTAATAAGTTTTTTGATGCTCATGCCCCTGCCTTGATCACTGTCATTTCTCCACGTGGTGTGGATGGTGATATACATGAACCTTAGCTCTCGATTCTTCTTGGTTGGGATCTTTAACATGGTGTTCCTTTGATTCATTTATCTCCTTGACTTTTTCTTGATTTTTTGGCCCTTCTTAGGGATTTTTGTTAGATTCTTTAGTAGGCTCTGCTTTTGATTCAACCTCGGATTCTGTAATTATTTTCCCTACAATAACTTCAATGGTTGCACCTGTGGGCCCTTCTTTCCTAGGAAGAGACATGCCCTGAAATGTAATTTTCTTTTTCTTATACCAAATCTTCAAAAACGTATTTTTCACATTAGCATTAATTGTACCCACCAATCCCATCCAAAGATATTCAATAATAGCATCCACATAATTCATATCTATGGCATGAAAATCAGAATGCAAGACATATTTGTTTGTGATCAACTTCAAATATTTAAAAAATTGTATTGACTCACCTTTAACTTGTGTACTTTGGATATGTTTTTTAGGAACTTGAAATATGTTAGCCAAATGAACATTGATGAAATTATATGGGCAACTAGGATTAATAGAAACAATGGCATTTTATTTATGAATACATCCATAAACCTATAATATAGAGTTTCCACATGAAAATAAATCCTTGGTGCTCGCTTTATCATTTTTTCCAACATGAAACCACTGATCTAAAAATACTTTTTCAAATTCTTCATCGAATAGTGTCATCATCTTGCTATGGTTAAGCAACTTCCACCAAATGGTCACATCACCTACTAAATTACAATTTATCCAAAAATTCCAATGTTTTTTCTATAATGATTTTTGAGATTATATGAAATTGTCAATACTAGATCCATCCTCTTTTTCAGTGAAATACATCTTGCTTGGAAGAAATCTTCAACAAAAACTAGGGTTTATAAAAATAACTTACTTTTCAATGGAGCTCCTTGAGGCTACTAAATTAAAATGGGCATAACTACGGATATGCTTCTTTGATTGGTTATTATGACCACAATTATGAAATGCCACAACCACTTTGCAACTATTGGTGTTGGTTTGATTGAAATATGAGCACTCTAGAAAAATATATTTGATCTGCAAATCATGCCCCCGTCTCCGAAAAAACCCTAAAAAATGTTAATTTTAAATTGCCAATAACTTCACTTCCTGGACTTCGTTTCAGAATTTTTTTTTTTTTTAATTGGGTATTTTTCTAACAAGAACTCAAATATATAATTGTTTTCTACAAATTCTGCTCAAAATGTTTCATAATTTAATCTGAAGTATGTCTCGCCCTTTTTTCCCGTGAAAAAACTACAAAAAAAAAAAAAAAAACCCTTTTTTCCCAAGAAAGAGCTCTGATACCAAATGTTATGTGCTTGAGATATGAATATAAAATCATACATAAGATTTAAATGATAATATATAAATTCACCACTATTTATTAATATCAAAACCCTTGAGGTAGGGTAACACCATTTATTACTCTTTAAGAAAGGAAAACACTCCCAAGCAATACTTGTTTGCTACAATTACAATAATCTTCATCGTGCTCATTACATTGCTTATACTTCTTTATATAGTAATATCTATCTCCTAGGAACATTCTAGTAGGTAGAACATTCTAGTAATTCTTCTTACATTTATTGTGTTCACACTATTACATGGATTGTTTTTACTAGAAATGGTCTTCATACATAACAACATATATATTAATATTCCCATTGGGTACCTCCCTAGTTACCCCATATTATCCCCCTAGGTATACTATATTACCCCCCTAGTTATACTACAGTTCACCATTAACATATACATAATTATATTTTGTTTTCTATGATGGAAGGTTGGGGATGTTTGTCACATATATCTGATATGAAATTCCTATAGGCGTGGGCATGGGATTGTGTGATTGAGACTTCATAGACAGTTGGATTTTATGGAGCCTCTAGCATTGAGATTCATGGACAGTCTGCACTGGATCCTTGGAGGCGGTGAGAATTTCTTGAGGGACTACAAGGAAGAGAATGGGATTCCATCCCTAGAGTGGTGTAGGTTGGGGAAGAGAGTTGTGTGGTGGAAAAGGTTGTTAAAGTAAGTATGTTGTCATTTGTTGAGTATTGGGTTGTGTGTGAGAGTTTAGCTAGCCATAGGAGTCATTTGTCCTTGTGGGCTCATAGCCCCAACTCAAGGATGGCCTATTGCTGAAAGATTTGGAGTAGAAAAGCCTACAATTGGGAGGAACATCCTTCATATGCAGCTAGTTGATGATATTTCTTCATAAGATAAGTGTTATGTTTTCTATGTTATCTTCTAAGTTATCTTTGTGTATCTTATTTTTTTAAATGTCGTGGTTGTTAATAAATTGCATGTCATTATAATTATGTGGATTACATGAGTTGTATGTCATATTACACCGGTGTTTCCTTGTATAATCGGACAGATAACATATTGGTATCGGAGCTAAGAATGAACCAAGTTGAAAGAATTTTAAAAAGAACAGCATGTTACAAAGTCAAAATGGTAGTAATGTGGCTCAGCATGGAGTTGGGTACATTACAAATTGGTATCAAAGAAAATGTTTCAACATTGGGCCTACATGGGCCAGGAACTATAAGTTATAGAGTGAAGAAACATAAGTTTGAGTATGACTACAAGTTGTCTAATCAAGTCTCTTGGGTGAAATTGAACCAAACAATCCCAATTTCTAGAGGAAACCTGTGGAGAAAGTGATTAAGGTAGGTCGAATGATTGATTGTATTGGTCGACCAATTCGACTGCTTACTCAACCTGTCTTTGCAGTTGATTGACGTGTTTCTTTGGTCACCCTGACCCAATAGTCGACCGACTCAACTACCTAGTCGACTTGTTTTCTTTTTTTGCAGTTGACTTGTGTGTTTCTTTGGTCAACCTGACCAACAATTGATCGGCTCGACTACCTAGTCAACTTGTTTTTGCAATCAACTAATGAGTTTCTTTGGTCGACTAGCTCGACTGCCTAGTAAACGTGTATTTGTAGTTGACTAATGTGTTTATTTGGTCGACCCTACCCAATAGTCAAAGGCTCAATTACTTAGCCAAATGGTATCTATATTTGATTGGCCTATTACATTGGTTGAACCGACCCAATGGTCGAATAACTCGACTAATTAGTCGACTTATCTCTGCATCTTACTGACATATTATAGTAGCTAGTTCCCTAGCCAAGTCAATTGCTTGGCCTAGTTGACTCGACTCTCCAACAAGTACAATACTAGAAAGATGGACCATAGGATAATATGTTTGAGGGTTCAAAAGATGGATTAGTACATCAATGTTCTTCATAAATGAAGAGGAGAACCATGTCGACAAAGATAAGTTTAATTAAAAAAAAACAAGTATGGAGCCAAAATCTTGTTTTGGACATAACAAGAGCAAAAAAAATCAGATTCAAATGAAATTTCATGGGTATGTCCACAGTGAAGAGGACTACAAAATTTCCAGTGAGGACCACTAGACAATGCTACTCCAGATTTCTAGAAATGGTAAATTAGCAATTTTTGAAGAATGTGACGGTACTCTTTGATAGACGCCCAAGGACTAATGAATTTTTTGCAGTGAGTCAGGGAAGCAGACGTAAAAATACCTAGTGGAGCATTTGGCTAAATTCCAAGGGATTTGGAATGGGGATATAGAAAAAGACCAAAATCCACTATTTGGGGATTTTTGAGATCTTTCGAGAAGAAAAAGGGACCCTGGATCACAAATCTAGAAAAATTATATTACTCGACATTCTACCTCCACAGTAAGCTAGACAACTTTGTCCTAGCAAAGATTTTCTAGTTTTACACCATTTGGGAGATAGTAATTTTCGTTGAAAATTCCAAGTTTGGAAAAAGTGTAAAAATGACAAATTCAACTATTCCAAATTGTTGTAGAATTTGACTAGAACATCAAAACATAACTATGAGAGTTGTTGTGTACTCACTATGTTTGTAGCAGGTTTTACCAATTAAGGATTTTCAAGGTAAATGTCTTGTGCATGTTTGCTTGTGTTTTTGTTGTTTCTCTCATGATTCTCATTTTTAATATGGTATTAGGGCTACATTAAGACCTTCACTCTCTAATAAGAGTAGTGTGTGGCTTTGGGAACCATGGAGTGCAATGCCACATTAGGATCTTTTATTACAAATGAGAGTACATTGTTGAATACATCTATGAATAAAAGGGTTAAGATGATCACTTCAATGCCAAATTGGGCTTGAGAGATCTTTGTAATTGTGTAAAGACCGTGCCACTAACTAGAGAGTATAATTTTTTTCCCATGGTTCTTAAAGACATTTTGATGAGAGTGTTTGGAAGAGGAGAAGTGTTTTGTCTAACTGATGTGCAGTGCATGTTGTGAGTTTGCTCTAAATTTGTTGCAAAATTCCATTTTATGTCCCTCAAGTTGTGTTTTGATTTTGAATCAATTCATGGTATTAAATGGAGAGAAATATTCTTCCAGAAAACATTCCCACTTGCATGTTGATATTAGGGAAGGTATGAAATGGGAAAAACATGGCATTCTGACATTGAATGAGGCTCTAGAATACATGGTGGCAATGACATTATTTATTGCATTATTTATCTTGGTAACAAGATAGGCAGTGTAATTGGGAAAGGTGGCAGTGTTATAAAATCCTTGAGGTAAGAAGGTCAAATTTGCAAACTCTATCACTAGCATGGATGAGAAGGTTATTATTATCTTTAGCTCTCCAAAGGATCAACGAAAGGAGCATCATGAAGACCAGGTATTTAAAAATCTAGCCTCGTTGAATCTAGGTCTAGTGCTATGAGGAGATCCAATTAGGCATAGGGTGTTGGTTTTGTTTGTAGCATTTCATTTTGGCCCACTAGATGTTAAAACCAAAAGTAGTACAAAAAATATCCAAACAATCCATGGTATTATCCCAAGATTGTTGATCCTCCACAATAGTGAGGAAAGAATCATTTGTAAAATGGATATTGACTAGCTATCCAGCACCCTACCAATTAAGGAGAGGAATCCCTTTAATATACCCCAATTTGACTCTAGAGCTAAGAAAATACACTGGCGCCTCCATGGCAAGACATACAGTGGAAATGCTAAAGGATGGCATTCCCAAATGGGCCTAAAAAGGCTAATATTCTGTGATTTACAATTATTAATAGACATGCAGGTCGAGGCCTCCGCGAAAAGGGTTTCCACATCGGTGAGAAAGGAAATCCCACACCCTAGCTACTTGGCATGGTCATGTTCCTTTTCAAAGGCAATCTTGATTAACCATTAAAGCAAATTTAGTTCAAAAATGGACCTCCTAAGGAAATTATTAAATAATAAGTCATGTATTATCACATCAAAGTTGTGAATGCCACTTCACACTTCCATATAAGTTAGGCAAATCTAAATTTTCAAGATGAGAATTAAAAATAATAATGAGAAGTTTAGATTCTTGTGCATATACAATAAAGGATAATAAATATCATATAATAAATCTTTACTATTAATATATAATATTAAAGTAGAATAAATAAAATTTTTATTAATATATGGTAATATAATCATAATATAATATGAATTAATAGATATAATATAATAATATTATGAATTTTGTCCAATAGGGTTGGATCCAATGGTGGAAAGCGAAGAGTTTTTCACCATTGGGCAAGGTTCAATTCCAATGAGGATCGCTTAACTTCGAGCCATGGGGACACCTTGAGGTAGTGATCGAACGTGTGGTTGCACCCAAAGAAATTGTATTAAATAGTCTCATGACACGTGCATAAAATAAAATAATATTATAAATACATACATAAGAAAAGTTCAATTCTTATTAAACTATGAATTAATTTTATGGATGAAATATTATATAAAATTGATATAATAATATAAATTAATAAGTATAATACAAATTTGCAACTACAAATTAAATATTATATAATAATGTAATAATAACAATATATTATTAATATATAAAGGAAGTACACATTATTATTCATATACAATAATAATGGAAATATAATAAACAAATGATATAAATATTATACAATAAATAAGGGAAGTACTAATAATATAAAATATTGCATATTGAGTGTTTTAAAAATATTTAACATATCCCAAAATGATCTCACCAAGATATTAACTAAGTTGGGGTGTACATATGATTAAATATTGTCAAATATGAACATGACACATAATCATTCTTGACTTGTATATGTCCAACTCAACAATTATTGTTGACTAGATTCTTTTAAATTCTATTGATTATTGAATTTCCAACTCTACAAGCACGATTTTTCTTATAACACCTATTTTAGCCCCAAATTTGCTCTAGTGAAGGAATCCATGTTAGAGGTCCGAGTCCATTCCATACCTTCCAAAACTATGATGAAATCATCCATAATGTATCTAATCCTAATGAAGCATCTTTGCTTCGATCAAATAATCTTGGAAAGTATGTGCTTCAACCGAAAGGCTAGAGCCTTGGCCAGGATTTTATAGGAGGTATTAAGTAGGGTAATAGGGATTCGGCGCATGATAACCTCAAGGTCACTAGCATTGGGGATGAATCAAATGAGACCCTGGTTGATTCCTACCCCAAGGGAATGAGTAGACAGAGCCTCCTTATATACCTAACGCAGGTCTGACCCGCAAAGCCTCCTTATATACCTAAAGTAGGTTAGACCCCACAAACTCCTAGGTGAGATTGTAAAACTTGCATGGAAACCCATCTAGTTCAAGGGACTTATCATCTACCATTTCATGCGATGTGGAAAATAACACATCAAGGGAAAAGGCTCAATCATAGGATCTTTGTTTCTCATTCAACATCTTATGAGGAACAACATCAAAGCCTATTTTCATTCAACCGACATCCCTTCGGATTGAAATACCATCTAATAATTCTCTACAAATTCATGCTCAATCTCCTCTTGGTTAGTGAATCAACCCACGGTCATCTTCATAAAAGAAATAGATTCCTTGGTTTGCTTAGTGATGAGGGCTTTAAAAGAGATTTTGTTGGTTTGTCACCTATTTTTAACCAATGAATTTGAGCATGCAGTTGGGCACCTTTTTCCCAACAAATAACATCCACCCTCACTAAATGCACAACATCACAGCCCTAACATGTTTATCTTGAGTCAAATGGGGTCCATTGCAAGTCCCACAAAGGGAATCAAGTTCATGATGCATCGTATAATTCCATCCTCACCATATTTTGGCTATATGTCCATAACCATGCAAAAATTCCATAGTTTGCGAGATGGAATCAATCCACCTAGAATCCCCCCTTGGTCGAGGAATAAGATTCCACAATGTTCAAATTCATGTTGGGAAAACAGGCTTTGTAGAAGATAAAATTCAATACACAAAGTTGTATGTATATGCACCCACTCAACTCCCCAAGAAATATGGAACCAAATGCATTGATGATCAAAAATTGTGGTTGTGTTGTCCAAATGGACCGGTCAACCACCACTGGAGTTAAGAAAGGACTTTTCTCAAAGACCATAGCATTGTCTAGTGATTGGTAAATACACTAGGCATCTTTGTAGAAGTTGGTCCATGTAATCTAGAGCTTAGAAGAGTCGTGTCTTTGATTATGGTTAGGGTGATGGAGCTCGTATCAAGCCTTCAAGGCCCACCATACCTCTTTCTCTCAAACTGAAAAATGAATCGGGAGAGCCTTGTCTTTGTCTTCTTGGCATTCCACTATATTAAAATCCCCACATATAAGCCAAAGGGCATTGAGGAAGTCATCAGCGATCCAACACCAAACTTATGCATGTTCTTTGGAGTCATCAGAGGCATTAACATCGACTAACCCTAAAAGTTCATTGTCCAAACTTAGTAGAATATACTCAAGTCTTTGGGAGTGATCCATGCCACAATGCACAACAACGATAGAAAGCTTGGGAGAGACAAATATTATGACCCCCCATTTCCCATCAGAATGATTAAAAAAAAAACACTTTACCCAAGGGCCTAATGATTTCCAAGGCAGTAAAAAACATAAAGCATATAACTTTGACAATGTATAAACAACAAATCATTGTCTCACCCAAAGAAGACAACACCTATTACACATCGTTCTTTCTATCGAGGTCATTAAAGCCTTAAATAATCAGTGAGATCATGTTCATTAAAAACCATCCATATATGGCATCTACAGGTTGGGTCTTGGTTGTGAATGTTTCATGGAAACCTACACATAAGACCTAACTAAAGCAAATATAAACAAAGCTTATCAAGAAAAGGACGAGAGATTCAATATGGAAGAATGGGAAAATATATTCACACTACTCGAATGCGTTGATCAATATGAATACAATGAATGAGTGATATACACTCATATAGGAAAAAACATTCCATAATTAAGAAAAGTGAACAAGCAATGAGTTTTTCTTAGGAATGCATGCATGCATAATAGTGATGGTCTAAAATAGAAAGTCTAAAATAGTACTAGCTCCAGTAAACTACCACTGAACTAGTGAGTTGAAAATAGAAATATTTCCAACACCCCCCCTGAACATCACTATGGAGTAATAAAAAATGAGTCCCGACAACTAAGCCATATTAGGTACTCATGTACAATGCAACTAATGAACACTAAATAAAAAATGAGGAAAGAGGGAAACCCACATAGGAACACAACCACCCCTCAAAAGACAATGCATCAAAAGAAGAAAAGGCAGTTGCTAGGCAATTTTGTTCTTCACTCCAAGATGATCTCGCAAAGTCCAAAACTCCAACCCAGTGAAGGTCTTGGTGAAGATGTCGGCATTCTATTCAGAGGAAGGAAAAAACTTCAGATCAATGATCTTTTCATGTACTAGATCTCTGATGAAATGCATGTGGACCTCAATGAGTTTGGTTCATTGTCATTGTATTGGATCTCTGCAAAATATCAGTGTACTCTAATTGTCACACCATATGGCATTCAGACAGTGAAGTTGGATACCAAGCTCAGTAAGGAAGTGTTGAAGCCAAAGTGCATGAATGACACAGTTGACTACTCCTTTGTACTCAACCTTTGTGGAAGATAAAGCAATGGTTGATTGCTTCTTACTTGACCAACAAATAGGGCCTAACCCTAAACTGAGAGTGTACCTGGAAGTGGACTTGCGGTCTGTGCCCCTCGCCAACCCAATATGAATATGTGAAGCCTATGAGATCCAATGCACAAGCATCTGCATAGTGAATCCCATAACCCATGGTGCCCTGAACATATATGAGGATGCACTTGGAAGCCTTCTAGTGCAAATCATGGGGCTCATGCATGTATCTGAAAAATT
>ML823801.1:43335-69041 GCA_009831015.1 Picea engelmannii
TGGAGTTGTTGAGATCAGTCTCCAAGTGGGAGATTGTTGGTTGTGGAGCCTGATTATCTTCCTGATGCAGAGGTCCTTGCTTTCAGCCGTGTCTATACCCCATGAAGTATTTACACCCCAGAAGTATGTACACTCTTCCACGTTGGGGAGTGCAGAGGGGGGGTACCCCCTCTGCGGGGTCCGGGGGGTCCATCCCCCCGGCTGGGGGGTCTGGGGGCAAGCGTCCCCCGAAGCAAAAATTGCCTTATAAAAGTATATTGTAATTTCATTGTAACTCTGGATCGTTCATTATAAGGTCGCAGATCTAACGGTAGAGATTATGTTAGGGTTTGTTTCCCTAGAAGGCAACCCTCTTTTATGAGGGAAATGTATTGCGGCTATGTATGAGAGTGAATATTGTATTCTGAGAGAGGAGACTGTGAGAGAAAAAAGAGGAAGTTACAGCGGGTTTTGCTGTAGGTTGCATCCTTTCATTTGCTGGATAATAATAAAGCAAGGACCTGGCAATTTCTCTGGTGGACGTAGCCCACACTGGGTGAACCACGTAAATCTGTGTCTCTCTCGTATTGTGTGTCTTCTGTGTTTTTGTTTCTGCATTTGTTTTATTTTATTGCTCCGCGGTCCTGTTTTTCTAACACCATCTTGGCATACCATGCCCTCGGGGTCTTCTTGAGGCCACAAAGTGATTTATTTAGTCGACATACCAAAGATTAATCATGCATGAATCCTTGGGGCTGCTCCATATAGATCTCCTCAGAGAGATCTCCGTGAAGAAATGCATTCTTCACATCCATCCGATGGACTTCCCATCCCTTGGCTGCCGCAATGGCAAGTTCCAAGCATATGGAATCCATCTTCGCTACTGGAGCGAAGGTATCGTCATAGTCAATGTCGTGCACTTGTTGAAAGCCTTTGGCAACTAACCTGGCTTTCTATATGCTAACATGACCATCTATTGCGCTCTTCGTCTTGTAGACCCATCTGCACCTGGCAAGTTTCCTTCCTGAAGGAAGGGGAATAAGATCCCAAGTCTGGTTCTCAAGGAGGGAGTTGTACTCCTCTTGCATGGTGGATTCCCAAAAGGGATTTCGAGCAGTCTCGCCATAGGACTGTAGATTTGAACACTGAACCAAGAAAATATGTGTGCACTAACTCTGCATTTGACTGCATTGACTCGATATCTGAATCAACTGAATCCTCTGAATCAGAGCTATCATCTGAAAAAGAGTCGACATGTGCATGCTCATCATCTCTGACAAGTGGAAGAACAAAAGTGTCTACATGCGGCTCCTATGGTGCATGTGAGATACTTTCATCGAATTGGACACTATGCTCAATGATGAGTCGGTCTGTAGAGGGATCAATGAGTTTGCATCTCTTCACATTGTTTGGGTATCCAACAAAGATACACTTTGTACTCTGTGGATCAAGTGCCTTCCTCTTCTCAGAGGGAATCTTGGCCCATGCACATGAACCGAATATACGGAAATGGGTCACTTTCGGTTTGAGGTCGCTCGAAGCCTTGAAGGGGGTCTTATCCTTAACAAATCTATGGGTATGGGGAGATTTGTTTTGGATGTAGTTCGCACAATTAAGTGCTTCATCCCATAATCTCTATGGAAGTGATTTTGCATGCAAAATGCAAACTGCCATCTCTTTCATGGTTCTCTTCTTCCGTTCAGCAACTCTGTTTTGTTGCGAAATATATGGAACCGTGTGTTGCAACTGAATCACGGCCTCAAGACAAAGATTTTGTACCTCATGGTTGACATACTCCCCCCCATTATCTGTTCGGAGGACTTTGATCTTCCTTCCTGAATGTGTTTCAACAAGGACTTTGAAATATTTGAGATGCTAAAAGACTTCAGATTTGTGCCTAAGAAAGAAAGTCCAGGTGTAGCATGGGAAATCATCAACATAAATGAGCACGTACCTTGTTTCATTGATTGATGGATGTGGAAAAGGGCCCATGAGATCATTGTGGATCAGATCCAAAGGAGATGAGGCATTTTGAGTCTTTCCTTTGTCGAATTTCTCTTGAGGGTGTTTTCCAATAACACATCCCTCACAAATTCCTTTGGAAAAGTGGATGTCATGTAGACCTTCAACCATTCCATGTTTGTTAAGTTGTTGCATGTATCTGAAATTTAAATGCCCAAACCTTTTGTGCCATATCCTACTGCTTTCATCAACATGCGTAAGCAGTAATGCAAACTCTGGTTCAATAAATTCATAAAATGTGTAGTCTGGATTGGTGATTTATCTCACCAGTTGCAACTTTGGAATTGGTTTGCATGTCATAGATATGCACAACCTCAAGTGTGAATATTACTTTCTTTCCGGTGTCGAAGTTTGTCATCTGATACAGAGAGAGAATATTGACGGAGATTTTGGGAACGTGTAGCACATTCTCGAAGTTCTCGTTTGTGAGTTCAACTCTTCCTTAGCCAATGACTTCGACTGGAGATTCGTCCCCCATCAGAATAGGGGGACCTTTGCATGCATCTAATGAAGAGTAGACTTCCTTTTTGGATGCCATGTGGTCTGATGCACCTGAATCTACAATCCAAGCATCGGGAGAGAAGTCGATGGAAATCAAAGCATGGCTAGAATTACCTTTCTTGGGGTTTAGATCTTCCAGCTTCTTCTTCTTGGCACCCTTGGGGATGCGATCTCCAGGGTTGTTTTGTTGAAGTATTTGTGCCATTTGATCTATTTGTTTCTGCATGCATACATATTCTAAATTGAATCCTCGTTGGCAGTGAGTGCATTTTTCCCCTTTTCTTCCCTTTCCACCTTTGGATCTGGAGGAATCGTTGAAGGGTTTTGAGTACCCTTCCTTCTTTGGATTTTCATGTCCCTTCCCTTTGTCTGTGTGTTTAGATTTCTGATTTTGGTGACTACTACCTTCTTGCACAGCAAGTGCATGCACCTTTGAGCCTTTGATTTTGCTCATATTGATGAGCTTGGCCTGCTCTTGCGTCAGAGACTCGATAAAAGGCCTCAAGAGAGGGCATTTTCCAGGTAACTCCAGAGGAAATCCTAACTGAATGAAATGTGAATACAAACACTGAGTATTCTGAACCAAGTTTGGAAAGAATGTTAAGAACCATGTTGGAGATACTCGCACCTAGGATTTTATTTTCCTAAGGTTTTCCCTATGTTTATTAGTCATTATCCAATCTCCTCCATTTTAGGGACAATATTCATTTTCCTACATTATAGGAGAATATTCTCTTCAGTTCACACTTCAATTGGATCAATTGAGTGGAGTCTTGATGCCACATTGGTTCCATCACCATGCAGCATTGGGATCATCATTGTTAATGCGCATTGTCCTTGGGATTATCACCAGAGTGGCGCATCACTGATGCTTTCAATCAGTTAACTGGGGACTGAGAGGCTAGTTGACTTAGACTACGTTGCAGTTAACTCCCGTAACTGTCGGTGTGTGTCCAGAGCACTCTATCCCACCACTATGGCGCATTGGCTTCTCTTCCAGTGTGCATTAGTTGAATTATACAGAGTATATAATGTGTAAATTATCATTCATTCAGTTAATATAATTCTTTGATTCTCTATCTCTCATTTCTGTCTTTTCTCATTTTTCTGCAAACTGTGTATGTCCTTTTCTAGCTAGATCTTATATGTGCAGGTTTATCCACATTTACATGGTATCAAAGCTGACATATTGCTAGGAAAAAGACACACCACTCTTTTTGCAGGTACCAAAGATTGAAGACAGCGAGAAAATGGAATTTCTAAAAGAATTGATTCTTACACCGTACAATTTATTTGCATGGAAGCACAAGATGGAATTGCATCTTCGAATCAGAGGATTATACAAGTTAACCATGGGAACAAAGACCGAACCCACATCAACCATAGAAAAATCCAAGTATATGAATCAGATGGATGAAGCGTATGGAACTATTTGCAGTCTTATTTCTCCTTAGCTCCTCTTTCATGTATCCTCCTGTAAAACCCTTGATGAAATCTAGACCACCATGGAAGGATTTTTTTACAAACAGGACGAGATGAGGGGACACATGCTCGAGGTGGAATTGCTCACTTTGGATCCAAAAACCTTCGACTATCTCCAATATTGTTTTACCAAATATAAGGATTTGTTGTCGCAACTCAAGGCTTGCAGGTTGATAAATCTGAGGAGAAACAAATGGTTCTTACCATTCCTCCCAAACTTGGTCCAGAGGACTCACTGTTTGTATCCACATTTCATTCAGTTAGACTCTCCTCTGGAGCTACCTAGAAAATTCCCTCTCTTGAGGCCGTTATCGAGTCTCTGACACAAGAGCAGACCAAGCTCATTAATATGGAAAAAATCAAAGGTTCAAAGGTGCATGCACTTGTTGTGCAAGAAGATAGCAGTGACCAAAATTAGAAATCTAAACACAAAGACAAAGGGAAAGAACATGCAAATCCAAAGAAAGAAGGGTATTCAAAACCCTTCAACGTTTCCTCAGGATCCAAAGGTGGAAAGGGGAGAAATGCACTTACTGCCAACGGGGATTCCATCCAGAATCCGCATGCATGTAGCAACAGATAGATCAAATGGCACAAATACTTCATCAAAACAACCTTGGAGATCGCATCCCCGAGTGTGCCAAGAAGAAGAAGCCAGAAGATCTAAACCCCAAGAAAGATAATTCTAGCCATGCTTTGATTTCCATTAATTTATCTCTCGATGCTTGGATTGTAGTTTCAAGTGCATCACACCACATGGAATCCACAAAGGAAGTCTATTCTTCATTGGACGCATGCAAAGGTCCTTATATTCTAATGGGGGGTGACTCTCCAGTGGAAGTCACCGGCAAAGGAATAATGAAAATCACAAACGGGAGTTTCGAGAATGTGCTACACATTCCCAAACTCTTTGTCAATCTTCTCTCTGTGTAACCAATGACAAACTTCGACATTAGAAAGAAAGTAATATTCACACCTGATGTTGTGGATATCTATAACATGCAAACGAATTCCGAAGTTGCAACCGATGAGGTAAATCACCAATCCAGACTCTACACATTTTCTGAATTTATTGAACCAGATTCTACATTATTGTTTACGCATGCTGATGAAAGTAGTAGGATATGGCACGAAAGGTTCGGGCATTTAAATTTCAGATACATGCAACAACTTGGCAAGCAGAGAATGGTTGAAGGTCTACTTGACATCCACTTCTCCAAAGGAATTTGTGAGGGATGTGTTCTTGGAAAACACCCTTAAGATAAATTCGACAAAGGAAAGACTCGGAAGGCCTCCTTTACTTTAGAACTGATCCACACTGATCTCATGGGCCCTTTTTCGCATCCATCAATCAATAAAGCAAGGTACGTGCTCATTTTTGTTGATGATTTCTCACGCTACACCTGGACTTTCTTTCTAAGGCACAAATATGAAGTCTTTCAGCATCTCAAAGATATCAAAGCCCTTGTTGAAAGAAAGTCAGGAAGGAAGATCAAAGTCCTCTGAACAGATAATGGAGGGGAGTATGTCAACCATGAGGTACAAAATCTTTGTCGTGAGGCTGGGATTTCGTTGCAGCTCACAGTTCCCTATACTCTGCAACAAAACGAAGTTGTTGGGCAGAAGAATAGATCCCTAAATGAGATGGTATCTTGCATGTTGCATGCAAAATCACTTCCATAGATATTATGGATTGAAGCACTTAATTGTGCGAACTACATCCAAAACAGATCTCCCCGTAGATTTGTCAAGGATAAAACCCCCTTCGAGGCTTGGAGTGACCCACTTTCGTATATTCGATTCACGTGCATGGGTCAAGATTCCCTATGAGAAGAGGAAGGCCCTTGATCCACAGAGTACAAAGTGTATCTTTATTGGATATCCAAACCGTGTGAAGGGATACAGACTCATTGATCCCTCCACGGACTAGCTCATCATTGAGCACAGTGTCCAATTCGAGAAAACTATCTCGCATGCACCTTAGGAGCCGCATGCAGACACTTTTGTTCTTCCACCTGTCAGATATGATGAGCATGCATATGCCCACTCTTCTTAAGATGAGAGTTTTGATTCAGATACTGAGTCAATATAGTAAAACGCAGAGTCAGTGCACGCAGATGTAGATGTAGAGCCAGAGCCGAGGCCCAAGTGAGCCAAGACTACTCTTCAGGATGCAGGAAATCTTGTTGGGGATCCCGTTGATACCACGAGTGTTGACGATTACAGCTACGTGAGACATCCTCCAAGACACAAACCTGAGAGAGAGCCCCTGAGTTGGGTGTGTGGTTCCTATTTGAGACAGAACTGGAACTTTGTGTTGGCCTCCTCTTTCCAGAGAGTTGAGATGATACTATATATGATTCTCCTATGTAACGCAGTGAGAAAGAAGATCTGTTGAGTTGGACGTGCATGTGGTTGAACACAGGTGAACGTATGAAATCCCATGAGTTAGGTGCATTGTTCTAAGACAAAGATGAAACGATGTATTAGCCTCCTCTGAGCAGAGAGTTGAGATGAAGAACTCCAGATGACTCTCATGTGTAGTGCAGTGAGAAAGAAGATCTGTTGAGTTGGATGTGCCTGTGGATGAGCACAGGTGAACGTGATCCTAGTGGTTGAGCACTAGTGAGTTTGGTTCTCTTGTGAGACGCAGTGAGATAGAGATATGGATATCCATGTGGTTGAGCACAAATGGGTCTACCTCTAGTGGTTGAGCACTAGTGGGTGTATGATATCCCTTGTTATATTGTTCAAGAGTCGGACTTACCTATAACCCTATTTGTAATGTAAAAGGTACAGGTCGGCCCCACCTGAATGTAAAAAATAATTAATATTGTAATTATTAATTATATTATAAGTTATTGAGGTCGGTTTTGTTGTGCCAATATACACTTGTGTTGACAAGTTCAGTCTAATATAAATAAAGGTAAATTCCCCATTGAGGAAACACAACACAAGTGTGAGTTTGGAAATTTCAGCAAGTACCTCCTTGGGAAAAGTGTGCACCTCTCTTGGGCGCTAGTCTTCTAGGGTTTGTTAGCACCCTTTTGTGTGCTAGTTTTTCATGGTGGTGGAGGCATTTCTCTTGAAGAATATAGCAAAGGATTGGCTAGGTTTTCTTCCCTTGTTGAGAAGGGTTTCCCAAGATACTTCTTGTGTATTAGTGCATGGTGTTTCTTCTTGTGATCTAGGTTGTTGCAACAAATTGTCTATGGTTTAAGTAAAATGTTAAAAATGGAATGAACTCCATGATTAAGCCTAACTTATTGAAAAATCAACATGGTATCAAAACATAGGTCTTGAACAATCCATTGCACAAGCAATTTTCAACCATCTTTTCTCTCCTGCAAAACCGTACGACTCTCCTAGGGTTTCTAGAAATTTCATACGAACTACCTTTCTGAGAGGTTTCAGCACTTGGCACTTGGACGTTGGGGCTAAAAAGAGGATAGGAGTGTACGGCCTCCTTCATCGCACCTCCAGCAAGCTTTAGATTGCATTTTCGAGCATTTTGACTTTTGGGCCCTAGGGTTTCTAGGGTTTCGCTAATTTCTACAGAAAATTCATAATTAGGGTTTATGCAACTCTTTGAAGAAGCTGTTCAGCTTACCAGTGTTCTCCTATCTTTCAAAGGCTTATTGTTGGCAGTAATAAGTCCAACAAAACCTAAAAGTGTTAACCTAGCCTAGTCATTAGGTTTTCTAGCCCAGCTGACAAGGGTTTGTGAAGAATCCAAAATTATGATGAACAGAATAGTGATGGAAGACAAGCTTGATGGATCAAGCAAACTCAGTTCCTGGAAGTCAAGACTTCAAGGATATGAAGACATCAACATCTCAACACTCTCAGGTATGGTCCCTACCAATGATAATACTTGGTTAATTGGCAGTGGTGCCTCCAGACACATGACCGGTTTTAGAGATCACCTAACAAATTTTGTTGAGAAAGAGACACATCTACATGTTGTCCTTGGAGATGATGTCCGACATAATGTAAAAGGAGTTGGAACTTCTACCTTCCAACTAGATTCAGATATGCAGCTTCAATTAAAATAAGTACTATATGTACCTAGAATGAAGAGGAACCTTGAGTCCATTTATGCCTTGGAAGACAAAGGCTACAAGGTTACCTTCTCAAAAGGAAGAGTTCTTGTGTGGCACAAAGACTCACATAAATTCTGCCAAAGTAATTGGTGTCCGAGAAAATAGCTTGTACAGATTAACCATCAGACCAGTCCAAGCCCTGCTACATGACACTATCAGCTTGTGTGAGCTATGGCATTGAAGACTTGCTCACATTCATTATAGAGCTCTCTCAGCTCTAGAGAAAATGGCAACAGGTCTTCCAAAGATACAGATTCAACATAAAGGTGTTTGCAAAGGTTGTGCTCTTGGAAAAAAATGTTAAAGGATCCTTCTTAAGCAGTGACAAGATCCAAGGAAATCTTGGACTTGATACATTCAGATGTGTGTGGGCCAATGATTGTTGCATCTCTAAATGGGTACTTGTACTATATACTCTTCATAGATGATGACTCTCGAAAAACTTGGATTTACTTCCTGAAGTACAAGGATGGGGTCCTTGCAAAATTTCAAGAATTCAAAGCTCAGGTTGAGAACCTGACCGGAAGAAAGATCAAGGTGCTAAGATCAGATGATGGAGGAAAATACACCTCCAAATATTTCAACAATTTATGTATTGAAGCAGGAATCAAGAGGGAGTTCACAGTTCCTTACAACCCTCAACAAAATGGAGTTGCAGAAAGGAAAAACAGAGCTATTATCGAGGCAACTAAAGCAATGATACATGATCAGAGTCTACCTATGACTCTATGGGTAGAAGCATGCATGACAACAGTGTATGTTCAAAACAGTAGTCCTCGTCAGATCTTAAAGAACATTACTCCAGAAGAAGCCTTCACCAGAGTGAAGCCTGAGATTGGACACTTCAGAATATTTGGGTGTCAAGTATATTTTCATGTACCCAAAGAGAAGAGATCCAAGCTAGACACTTCAGGGAGAAAGGGCACATTTGTAAGATACAATGAAATCCTCAAAGGCATATCAGATCTACATTCCTGATCAAAGACAAATTGAAATAAGCAGAGATCTTACTTTTGAAAAAGAGATAGTCTTCCAAAGATCCAGAGAATCTCAGATGGAAATTGATGGTGAGACAATGCCTTCTCCCCTTTCAGCAGTTCATAGGGAGACATACATTATTCCAGTTGTTCCAGCCGATCCAATTGCTCCAATTGACATGCCCAGAGATATTACAGTTGGACATAAAAGGCCTGCTTGGGCCCGACAAAATCTACAGGAAGCAGAGGGACATAAAGCCCCGCAAGAAACAACCAGAGAGAGCAAGACACCAAAGAGATTCTCAAGCTACCTTTCAGCCATGACCCACATCATTGACTCTGAGCCATCTTGTCATGGAGAAGCTTCAGGTGAACAAGTATGGCAAGATGCCATGACAGAAGAATATCAATCTATATTGAAAAATGATCTATGGGATATTGTTCCAAGACCAGAGGGAAAGTCTGTAGTAACTTCCAAATGAATTTATAAAATCAAGCATGCAGTTGATGGAAGCATCGAGAAATACAAAGCGATATTTGTAGCCAGAGGGTTCTCGCAAGTAGAGGGAGTTGACTATGACGAAACTTTTGCTCCAGTAGCCCGATAAACTTCCATCTGTTCTATCATTGCACTAGTTGCTTGCATGGGTTGGAAGCTACATCAAATGGATGTAAAGACAGTCTTTCTCAATGGTGAAATTGAGGAAAAAGTTTATATCGGGCAGCCAGAAGGATTCGTTATACACAACGAAAGATCTCATGTGTGTAGGTTGAAGAAAGCCCTATATGGACTAAAGCAAGCACCATGTGCTTAGTACGAGAAAATGAATGGATTTCTGATGAGTTTGGGTTTCAACAAAAGTGTTGTTGATCCAAACATATATTATCACATTGATGGCAATGAGTGCTTGATCTTGGTCCTATATGTGGACAACCTTTTCCTCACCGGTTCAAAGAGACTCATTGTTGAATGCAAACAAGCTTGGACTGTTAAAATTGAAATGAAGGATTTAGGCTTGATACATTACTTCTTGGGACTAGAAGTATGGCAGAGAACAGACGAGATTTTCTTGAGTCAAGGAAAATACACTGTGTAAATATTGAAAAAGTTCGGTATGACAGAATGCAATTCCATGCCTACACCAATAGTGATAGATTTGAAGAAGATGAGTGATACTGATTCAGGAGAGATTGATCCACACTTGTACAGACAGTTGATTGGATCATTAATGTATCCGATTAACACCGGACCGGATATATGTTATGCAGTGAATGTGCTTAGCCAACCGAGACAAACTCACTGGATAGCAGCAAAACATGTATTGAGATATCTACGAGGCACAGTTGGTTATGGCCTAAGATATGCCTCCAGTGTAGACTTGAGCCTACAGGGATATGTTAATGCAGATTGGGCAGGGAGCGCAGTGGACACGAAAAGCACCTTCAGTTGTTGGTTCACTTTGGGGTCTACCATGGTTTCATGGTGTAGCAGAAAACAAAGCTCTGTGGCATTGAGTACCGCAAAGGCAAAGTACATTGCATTGAGTGTAGTAGTCCGTGAAACAGTGTGGCTTCACAAACTTCTCATTGATTTATTCGATCATGAGATGGATACTACTACTATTCATTGTGATAACTAGAGTTGTGTGAAGCTCTCTGAGAACCATGTGTTTCATGACAGATCGAAACACATCGAGATAAAATATCACTATATCAGAGATATGGTGCAGAGGAAGACAATACACATGCATTATCTTCCTACCCACGAGCAGATCGCAGATATCTTCACCAAACCGCTTGCCAAGATGAAGTTCGAGTATTTTCGTGAGAGACTTGGCCTGGTGGAGAATGCCTCCCTAGCTGAAAGGGAGTATTGACGATTACAGTTGCATGAGACATCCTCCAAGACACAGACCTGAGAGAGAGCTCTTGAGTTGGGTGTGTGGTTCCTATCTAAGACAGAACTGGAACTTTGTGTTGGCCTCCTCCTTGCAGAAAGTTAAGATGATATTCCAGATGATTCTCCTGTGTAACGCATTGAGAAAGATCTGTTGAGTTGGACGTGTCTATGGCTGAGCACAGGTGAACGTGTGAAAGCCCACGAGTTGGGTGCATCATTCTGAGACAGAATGAAACGATGTATTAGCCTCTTCTGAGCAGAGTTGAGATGGTGAACTCCATATGACTCTCTTGTGTAATGCAGTGAGAAAGAACTGTTGAGTTGGACGTGCCTGTGGATGAGCACAGGTGAACGTGATCCTAGTGGTTGAGCACTAGTGAGTGTGGTTCTCCTGTGAGACACAGTGGGATAGAGATATGGACATCTTTGTGGTTGAGCACAGATGGATGTACCCCTAGTGGTTGAGCACTAGTGGGTGTATGAGATCCCTTGCTATATTGTTCAAGAGTCAGACTTACCTGTAACCCTATTTGTAATGTAAAGGGTACAAGTCAGCCCCACCTAAATGTAAAAGATAATTAATATGGTAATTATTAATTATATTATAAGTTATTGAGGTCGACCATGTTGTCCCAATAGACACTTATGTTGACAGGTTCAGTCCAATATAAATAAAGGTAAATTTCTCATTGAGAAAACACAACACAAGTGTGAGTTTGGAAATTTCAGCGCGTACCTCCTTCTTGGGAAAAGTGTGCACCTCTCTTGGGCGCTAGTCTTCTAGGGTTTGTGAGCACCCTTTTGTGTGCTAGTTTTTCATGGTGGTGGAGGTCTTTCTTTTGAAGAATATAGCAAAGGATTGGTTGGGTTTTCTTCCCTTGTTGAGAAGGGCTTCCCAGAATACTTCTTATTTACTTGTGCATGGTGTTTCTTCTTGTGATCTTGGTTGCTGCAACAAATTGTCTATGGTTTAAGTAAAATGCTAAAAATGGAATGAACTTCATGCTTAAGCCTAGCTTACTGAAAAATCAACAAGGAGGACTCGATTTGATTTCGAAGAGCCTTCTCTTGCACTCACTGCCACTGAACTAATGCCACCCAAGATCTTTTCTTGCTTTAGTCTTCATATCCACAGTGCTATGGCGACGTTGTTGGGAATCCGCCATGCAGTTGTACAACTCCCTCCTTGAGAACCAAACTTCGGATTTGGTTCTCCTTCCTTCAAGAAGAAAACTTGGCAGGTGCAAATGGGTCTACAGGACCAAGCATGCAACAAATGGACAGGTTAGCAGATACAAAACCAGACTATTCACCAAAGGCTTTCAAAAGGTACACGGCATTGACTATGACGAGACCTTTGCTCCAGTAGCAAAAATGGATTCCATACGCTTGACACTTGCCATTACAGCAGCCAAGGGATGGGAAGTCCATCAGATGGACGTGAATAATGCATTTCTTCATGGAGATCTCTCTGAGGAGATCTATATGGAGCATCCCCAAAGCTTCATGCATGATTCATCTTTGGTCTGTCGACTAAAGAAGTCACTTTATGGCCTCAAGCAGGCCCCAAGGGCATGGTATGCTAAGATGGACTCCTACCTGTTGTCACGGAACTTTGTACTTTGAAAGTCAAACCCGAACGTTTACATGCTCAGGACGGTCGATTCACTTCTACTCCTAGTTCTATATGTTGATGATTTGTTGATCATTGGTTGCTCTACTTCGGCGATTGTTGCAGTCAAGAGGATTCTGCATGACAGGTTCTTGATGACGAACATTGGTCCGCTACATTTCTTCCTTGATCTCGAGATCAGTCAAGATGCATCAAGGATCAAACTGTCTCAAGTCAAGTATGCAAGAGATCTCCTCGAAAGATTCCACATGATAGACTGTAAGTCTACCTCGACTCCTTTCCTATCAGGAGTCAGACTTGAGGATGGCAGGGACACTCCACTAGTGGACAACACACTGTATCGACAGCTAGTAGGGAGCTTGTTGTATCTCACACACTCCAGACCAGACCTCTCCTATGCAATTGGAGCAGTCTTTCGGTTCATGCAAGAGCTACATGAGCTATAATGGAAGGCTGCAAAGTGTATCCTTCGATACATATAAGGCATCATCACCTTTGGGATTCACTATGCAGCAAACTCTACATTGGACCTCATCAGGTTCATTGATTCTAACTGGGTTGGCAACAACATTGATCGCAAGTCCACATTTGGTTACTCACTCAGTTTGGGTTTCGAGCCCATCTATTGGTTGAGCAAGAAGCATGTTGTTATTGCTCTATCTTCAGTCCAGGCAGAGTACAGAGAGGTAGTTAACATAACCATTCAGGCTATGTGGCTACAACATTTTCTCACTGAGTTAGGCATTCAGTTTCATCAGTTGATCATCATCTAATGTAACAACCAGAGCACTCTGAAGTTCTACAAAGATCCAGTTCAAAAGCAACAAACGAAGCACATCGAGATCCACATGCACTACATCCGGGATTTAGTACACGAGAGGATCATCGACCTGCAGTTATGTCCTTCAGCAGAACAGACTGCAGACATATTCACCAAGACCTTCAGTGAGAAGAAATGTCATTCTCTACGCAGTCGTCTTGGAGTGAAGGACATACTTGTCTAGCAACTGTCAGTTCTTTTTTGATACAATGTACCTTGAGGGGGGGGGTTCCCATGAGGTTTTTCCTCTTTCCTCGTTTATTTCAGTGTGTCTTTATTTTCGAGTACCTAACATGGCTTCATTACCAGGACCCATTCTTTTATTTTCACCATAATGATGTTCAGGGGGGGTGTTGGAGATACTTCACGCAAACCTAGGATTTAGTTTTCCTAAGGTTTTCTCTAAGTTTATTAGTCATTATCCAATCTCCTATATTTTAGCAAGAATATTCATTTTCCTACATTCTAGGGGAATATTCTCTTATGTTGGATCAGTTGAATGGAGTCTTGATGCCACATTGGTTCCATCACCATGCAGCGTTAGAGTCATCATTGTTAATGTGCATTGTCCTTGGGATTATTACTAGAGTGGTGCATTATTGATGCTTTAAATCAGTTAACTGAGGACTGAGAGGCTAGTTGACTTAGACTAGATGGCAATTAACTCTCATAACGCCTTCTTTCAGGCCCACTCTGATTCCATGTTGAATTTTTGTCTTAAGCAGTTAAATAGATTAGTGTTCTTTTACTTTTAAACCATTAACACAATCACTGCATATAAAGGATCACTGAAAGAATAGCATTCACATCATACTCCAGATTTACCCTAAGAAAACCCTCTAGGGGGAAAAACCCAGCAAACTTCCTCAATATAGATTCACCAACTAAGAGCAATGCCTCTCTCTAAGAGAGAACTAACAAAGCAGAAGATCCTCTTCAAACCCTTGACTAAGGAAGAGTAGTGCACCACTTAACCAAGATATACCCAAGAGATAAACCAAGAACCTCCACCACGTCACCTCCTGGCTGCAGTAGCTTCTCCCTCTAAGATTTGTGCACTTCTCTTCTTTAGTGACAGAACTTGTGTTGTGAGTGTGTTCAAATGAGAAGCTAGCCTCCCTTATAAATAGTAGTTTGGCATACCTAAAATTAGGTCTGGGCCGACCTGTCACTTTACCCTTTTATTTTTCATTTTACTTGTCAAGGCACAATAGGGCTGACTTTTATAAAGACACAATAGGGTCGTCTTAACAAATATAATATAATAATATTCTTTAGGGTTTTGTCTTGGTCAAATATAATAAGAATATCTTCCAAAGCTACTCAAACTTCAACACTCTCATCTCATCATGATTTCCAAAGAGACCATCTAAGGTGGTTTAGATCTCGTTTGGAGTCTTGCATGCGGCAACATGAAATCATAAATCAGTTGAAATCAATTCAAGAAGAAGCCATGTGTCATCATCCTTATGGTTCGCCCATCTAGTCTTACCAATCACTTATGTAGGTTATGTTTCTGTCGTCATCGTCAAATTGTACAATCCTTTCCTTTTGAGTTGGAATTTGTCCTTCGTCTTCCATTCAAAATAATTGTACGATGTGAAAATTATCACCAAATTTGACTGAAAAATTGGTGTTGTATCCATCCCTCTTATTGATTCTGAAAACCTGAAAATTAACCCTCAATTTGCCTGTAAAAAATCCTGAGAAATCACCGCAAAAGCTCAATTTTTCAAGGGTGTCACACCCTACTTAAGGATACACTTCGACACTGGCCTTAGTGTCACACTTCGGTAGTTTAAAACGTGCGACATTGCGCCACAGATTAGAAAATTTTAATTTTGCAAGTGTGCCTGTGACTGTTGCACCTTTCGACGGGGAGAGGGTGCGACACTTTCTACACTCGCACGTTTCAGTAGAGAGGGTGTGACACTTTCTACTGTCGCACCTTTCGACGGGGAAAGGGTGCGACATTGTCAGATATGCGGATTACACTCACCGAAACTTTGATTTCCCTCTTCTTTGGCTTGTCTAGTTTGCTCCAAGCAACTCGGCTTTGATACCATGTCAATGTTTCATGGAAACCTGCACGGGACGCCTAGCTAAAGCAAATACAAACAAAGTTTATCAAAAAAAGGACAAGAGATTCAATATGGAAGAATGAGAAAATATATTCACACTACTCCAATGAGGTGATCAATATGAATACAATGAATGATTGATATACACTCATATAGGAAAGAACATTCCATAATTAAGAAAAACGAACAAGCAGTGAGTTTTTCTTAGGAATGCATGCATGCATAATAGTGATGGTCTAACATAGAACTCGCTCCAGTAAACTACCACTAAACTAGTGAGTCAAAAATAGAAATATTTTCAACATTGGTGACATTGGAATTCTTCATTTTCTGCACTCCCTCCATCCAAAACCCCTTCACTCACCTTGGGAGTTTGAGTAGCTTTGGGCATGGGAGGGGTAAGCAAGGATGGGACATTTTTTACTTCGGTTTGGGCTATCAAAGGGCAATCTTGAATGTGATGGTCAGAGCTCTAGCATCTAAACAAGTGTTTAACACATTTATGTAATGGAGGAGCTAGTGATGCACCTCGCTACCAATCTGGATATACACAACTTCCCTGAGGCTCTGAGACAAGTTAACCAACACGCAAACATGGGATTGGGGGCCTAGAGCTAAAGAAATGTTCCAATTCTTCACAAATGAATTTCCGCAAAAGGGTAGTGATCCACCATAGCATCAATGAACACTACCTAAGCATTGGCCTGGGAAATCAACCCACATCAGGCCAATGAGCACTACACATGAAAGCCTAGGAAATTAACCCACATTGGCCTCCAAGAAACATTGTTTTATCAACGAAGAAATCATGGGCCCACTAATTAAAGACCACAAAGATGTTTTTACAGATCTGCAATCCACATTTCAATGTTTACTTCACATGCAAAGGATTGTTGAACTGGAATAGGAAAAGGCCTATAGTTAGGCCCTACATGTGTGTGCAATGCTAGCCATAAGTCCCCCGGAAATCACAAACTCAATGTTGAATAATCGCTTCCAAGGGCACCCTTCCCACAAAATACCCAAGAATGGAACCCTATTGAAATCCATGTCACAAACTAACATACTCAAGCTCGAATCTTTGAGCTAATAGGGGGATCATTACCTAGTGATACACCTTAAGGGCATATTTCCTAGAAGCCTTTGAATTTATCTCCAGTCACTAGTTCATCATAGTACAAGTTCATAGAAAGGTTAGGTGAGGCCATTGAGTCCCACCTTATGACAAGGGACAACTGGCTTGACAAGCCAGTGGAACCAACCAATACCAAAAAGATACATAAACATACTACCCACATCAAAAGGATCACAATCTTCATGTCATCCTTCTCTCTATATATATCACCCCATCCCATTCAAATGGTTATTTTCTATCTTTGTGTCTTTCATACTATGTTATCCTTTATCAACTTGGAAATTTTGGTGCTCTCATGGGTGAATCATAGCCCTTTATTTACTTGGGCTTGGTCTTGGCCATCCATTACCCCCTTTGTGTGCCTACTTTGGCTTTGCATACCTCATTGCATTGTTGCAAAAGGTATTCTTGGCTCCTTGGCCTCTCTTGGCTCTCTTGAGTTCCAAAGGGTAAAAAATTTCCCCATTCGCTGAAAGATACTTAGTGGACTAGTCTCCTTCCGTCGATTGCCATTACACTCTTTATTGTCATGTAAACAATTGCCTTCCCTCCTAATGTATAAACAGAAAATCCCCTACACTTTCCCTCATCTTTCAATTGAATCCCCTTACTCTCCCCTTTGGACTTTCTTGTGCATGCCTTTCCCCACATTAACTTTCCATCAACTTTACATTGGATCCCATTTATCTCTTTTGGGATTTCTTGTGCAAGCCTTTTCCCCATATTGAAATATTCCAATTGCACTCCAAGGAAAGCTTGGAAAGCATCCTCCCTTCCAAATGAAACACAGGTATTCGTAAAGTTGGTCCTCATAAATCCCCTCCCAACCTTTTATGTTCATTTTTAAATTTCTATTCTTCAAAAGAGGGTAAATATAAAAATGAATAATACAAGTAAATAGCTTGTTGTTAATTAGATGTAGTTGAATTAATTAAAAGGAAAAAATTGTTTTTTCCTTTTTAGATTCAAATCTCACTTTGTAACATGTTTTTTCTTCACAATCAAATCAAATTATTATTGAGCAATTAACTTAACTCTGAATCCTAATAATCCTATTTACCTTAAGTAAATTAAAACGTCCGTCCTCACAATGAAGTACCATGTTCAAAATGAAGAGAAGTAACTTTTGTAAATTTCCCCTGCCAGACCAACCTCCCTCAACCCGTCATCTCCAACGTTCTTATACAGCTTCTTGGATGATGACGCTCAAGAACGGAGTCATAACAGAACTTTAGCCGCTGTTCAACTAATCCCGAACAGAAAACATAATTGAATAAATACCAATTATCAATTCACATCCATAATTAAAGCAATAAATCACGTAAAGACACCTTGCAGCCGTCGTTACAGGGTGTAACACTATCAATTGATCTGTGCAGTGCCATTGGCTCTCTGTTTCGCATGAAAATCAGTCAAATGCACCTGATTTTCTAGCAATCAATTTACATGGACCTATTCCCTGTGGCTGCCCGTAATGGCGGTCACAAGCTGCAGCATATTTCAGTCTCCGACCACTGCTCAGTAGTCTTCTGCTACGGCCTCCTCCACTGGATATCTTCTGAAAGAGGGCTCGGGGTCAAAACGACTTTTACAAAACCTATTAAACCAAATTGTCTACACTGGAGGGGGAATAAGTACAGCTGTGAAGTGAGCTGCTTCTTTAGTGCTTAGCAGCACAGGTAGTAGTCGCTGCGATATTACCAAGGCAGCAATTATACGCCTCTGCATGAACATGAGGCCAAAGCGCTGCTACACTCTCATACTCCTGATTATACTTATTACTTATAACCCAATGTCGAGACACGAAGACGCAAATCCAAAAAGATGATTGTGAAGGGCAGAAGTATTTGTGTGGCCACTGCATACACAAGTCCAAGCAAGAAGTATGGTTGCAGTTGAAAAGTGCTTCGGAGAAGCCGACACTGCCACGATCCATTGCCTTAACCCTATCCTTCTCAGTGTTCATTCTTCAGATGAAAAATGATAATTTACTAACTGCTTCAATCGAAAAACTTCCCCAGCAATACCAGTCCATCCATGGACCACGATCCATTGCCTTAACCCTATCCTTCTCAGTGTTCATTCTTCAGACAAAAAAATGATAATTTATTAACGGCTTCAATCGAAAAACTTCACCAGCAATACCAGCCCATCCATGGACCATGATATACTTGATGAAAAAGGTTTGCTTTCATTGGCATTGAAACTCCAACAGTGTTTGGTGATTATGTTTATGGAGAAATTAATGAAGCCGTTGAAATGCCGTTCTACTAATAATACTACCAAAAATTAGTGACCAACATAGAGTAATAATTCTTGGCGGCGGCTCCTCTTTCAAATACAGATGTATGCCAAGTGACCTTCACCTTTTTACATGATCATCAAGATAGTAGGAAGTAGAATAAGAAATCTCCAAACCCAGCCCTGGTAGAAAACCTTGAAAGGAAGACTTGATAAATTTCACTTCTATTATCTGTCTCAAGAAAGGAGAAACCTTCTCAATTCCCTCAAAGCTCGCCAATGCTTGGACCGCTGCAACTGGGATCATGAAGAAACATAAGAGAGAGTGAAACAGCCATTACTAGTCTCCAAATTATGAGTGCAACAAATGGAATGACGGCATTGCTTTGGTATAGATCACGAGGCTCAAGGGCCCACTCTGGTAACCAAATTGTTGGGTTCTTGCTTTGTTGTGTCTGCCCACACACAGCAGCTCCCCAGCGTGTACTAATGAAAAAAATGCAACAGGCATGATTGCATTGGGATCCTTCACCACCCGTTCTTGTTTTTCAAGGAAATTCTTGGTAAATATTCTGGCCTCTTCAAGGATTCACTGGGAAACAAAACTTGGGAGGCACTGTAGAAGTTACAAGAACCGACCTTCTTGCTTAAAGTGACCGAAAGCTTCAGTAGTTACACTGAATCCATGCAAACGAAGTAACCTGAAAACCATGGATGTGCCATCTACATATCTTCTCCTGGGGGAATCTCTTGCCCATTCAATACCTTGAATGATCCAATACCTGTAGACATATTGGAGGACTGTCAATAATCTGCAAGATAAAATTGTGGATTCAACACCAAGACAACAACTTTCTGAATCGAACTTATTAAGAATAAAAACGAGGATCGTACCTGTAAGGAATATGACTGCTGTAGTCAGTGACCCAAACTCACTGTAAACGAGAACTTGTATTTGCAGAATGGCTCGAGGGAACCAAATGTTGAAGGCTATTTTCAGAGTGCGTTTAACTGTAAAGCCCATTCGGGATGTAAAGCAGTAGGAACGATCAGGTTGCAAGAGAGCATAAGAAATGGACTAGAAACATGCATTCACCCAACAACCTAACCGTAGATCCTCCACAAAATCAGGTTGCTAGAGATTAAATGCTAGGATCAAATGCATGCATTCATCCAACAATCTAACCATCGAATCTCCACAAAATGTGGCCACTTGGAAGCCACTCTTAGTTAATAGTAGAAAACTCATACTTTACATTCACTCCCTCTAACTACTGGTCTTACCAATTACCTCTAACTACTAGTTTACCAATTAAATTTCATAGAAAACCTAACTTTAAATTTATTAACTAGGTGTTCATACAAGTAATTGGCAAGTGGCCAAGCCTCAATGCTTAGCTCAAGCAGTCATGAGCCAAATGTGAGATCTCTCCCCAAAGTGGGGGAGGTCACAGGCCTGACTCTGTTGATCCCCTCATGGTCAACAGTTTACCCCATTTACCATCCATGGATCATGGGGAAGTACTCGAATTTTCCAGGAGGTGTTTTCCTTGTTAAGAAGTAATTGGCAAGTGGCTTCACACTTCAATAATAAGCATTTATTGTGTAGGATAACTGGCACTCAAAAGTAACCCCTTTCCACTAAAAATTCTATCCAGAATCTGGCCAAAACTTTGACCCATCATAGTTCCAATATGATCCAAGTTTCACTCATGGTGGAGCTTTGCCCCTTGGGGTTTTGGGCATCTCTGAATCCACCCAGAACCTCAAATTTTTCTAATACTCAGTTGATCAATGGGAACTTTGCCCTTAGTGTTTCGCCAGATTTTGTTTTCCAAAGCATTTTGAGTGCCTAATAGTTGACACCTTTATTTATAAGCAAAATCACACCTAATCAAATGTGGAGGCAAGTGATTATTGTTTTCCACAAAGGTTAAGTTATAAAATTTGGGCCATGATGTCTGATATAGGAGTAATTTTCCAAAAAAATTAAACCAGCACCAAACATTTTGGAAGTGCATCAAGGCTCCCTCTTTAAATTTCTTTAGTTGCAGCAACCTAATTAGATTAATCAGTGCACAAGGGAAAGGACATACGATTCATTTCAAACTTTATTTACTTGCAAGTAGGAGTTGGATTTAGTGTTAGATTGTACCCTTCTGGTGCCTCTTCTTACTTCAAGCCCTAGATATTATCTTTTTGCCACTTGATATCTTCCTTCTTTCCCATCCTAGAATGGACTTGGCAGCCCAAGTCCTCCTCCTGTAACATCAACTGGAGATTCTGGTTGCATACAGCATACCCGATACACAAGTGAGAACAGCAGATGGGAGGATGGACAGAGAATTAGGTCAGCCCAAATATATAGACAATATAACCATGCTACTTATAGAATCACAAACAATCAGTGCCAAGTACGCATAACATACCCACCTAACTGCAAATGGGAAAAAATATTGGAAAGAGATATGCCGATGCCAGCAGGTTCTAACAACTTTCAAAGAAACTTCATGCACCTTTCAGAACTCAATTTCCTACCTGAATCTGAGCTGATAATGGTTTCCACTTGAAAAAGAACAAAGAACTCTCTGTCAACAGCTCAAGTCACAAAAGCCATCGAACACCATTGCAGGAGAAGCTATCTTTGATGCAGCAGGAGAAAAGCAGAGATAAGCCAACATCTTCAACATAGAGGTGAGAGAAACATTCCAAAATCAAATGCATTATTTCTGCAGCACAGTTGAATGAATGACCTGAAGGGAAGTCCATTAAGACATACAAGATGGCCAATTACTGAAGCTAAGCCTCTCTAGTATGCCATCTGTCCACCTGTCCCGCCTCCAGGGAAAGGTGAAAATAGTGGGTTTATAGACCCCTACAAATCATGTCCAAGTTGTTGTGCCTTAATGAGCAAAAGTTCAAATAGATGTTATGTCCACATTGGAGAGACATGGATGGCTTAGGCGGATGATTTTGGGGTGTCAAGTTGGCCATCTATGTGGCAAACTTGACACCTGAAATAAGGGTGCACCAGTTTTGGCTCCCGTCCCCTACTTCTTGTCATCTTGTAGATAATTGCACCTTAAGTACACAGTGAGAGGAAATCTCAATTAAGTTGATTTTCTGTAGATGGATTTGCCTGTACTGCTTGCAGTGGGTTCGCTGCCTTGAAAGGGACTCGTTGCTTATAATAATACATAGAAAACAATAGTATAACAAATATTTATTAATCTTGTTGCTTGCACAATCCTGGATAACTCCTTCATCCATTTTAGAAGGCTTTAAGTCTTCAGACTGTCCTGTTGGTGGAATAGGTATCATTAAATCAACTTTGGAGCTGGTGTCACACCACTCATAGCAAAAGCATAAACTATATAAATATCATCTTGTAAATAAACTGTGGTGAGCTCAAAATAAACAAAAAACCCAAGAACAGATGCAACATAAGCTACACAACCATTAGTGTATACTGTGTTGCTCTTTATTACAATTTATAAATCTCCTGAAAAAAAGGTAACTATAGATGCATAATTTTAGCATTTGTCCTATCATTCACACCAATGGTTGTGAATCTTGCTCACATGGTTGTATTACCTGGGAAGAGTTACATAGTTGACAAACCAAAAGGAAACAGTAACCACTATAACAATATGCATACTACACAGAATTCAAAGAGCTGCCATGGACTGGTATTGCAAGAGCTGCATCAAGAAGTGCTACTTGCTCTTTCCTATTCATCCATCTCTATCTAGATGCTGTGTCCCACTCATCTACTGCATATGATCAGATGACCCAAAAAATCTATTTTTAAGAGTCCTGAAAATTGGAATGATTCCAATCAAAGCTATCTGAAGTTGCTCTGAACTACTTGTACGAATACTAACTTGCCCTGCACCACGATTATTCAAATTTGCACGGGCAATCATTGTTGTATTCCGTCCTACTGCAAATTGAGATTGCAGGTTGCACCCAATTGCAAGATCCCCATGCCAGTCCATTATGGAAAGTCCCAAGGTAGAAAGTGAACGGCCTATTGGGTAGTCCTTGTCTCTCAAAGTAGCTTCTACACTCCCTCCATATGTTACATCTCCACGGCCCGTTATGGCACCCCCATTTAAAACCAGCTTAAACCTCTTGCCAATCATCAATCTGTCCTCGAGCTTAATACCACCAGTTATGGCATCACCCAACAATGTCATGGCAAGTCCTGCTGTTGTTTTATTGTGCTTAAAATTACTAAACCTGGTTTCTGTACGCACAGTGTATGCAAGCTCCTTACCAAGGGTCTGAATATCCAGTCCTGCTGAAGTCATTTTTCCCTCTCCATGTTTCAAAGTCCCAGCACATTCCATTTGAAGGTTGGCCTCCTTTTTGTCCTTTGTAACTTGACCTGAAATTGAGACAGGAATTTTATTGCGAATCACAAACATCTTCTCCAAGTTCACTCCTTCATACCCAACATCATGGTCCCAACCATGAGTTTCCAAAACAGGCCGCACAAGCCATTGATAGGATGTATCAAGATAGCGGTATCTATGAGTAGGATTATCAGCATCAAAGGATGGTGGCAAAGCCATATCTGGCATTGGTACAGGCACAGAAGCTGCACCAGCATTTTCGTCTTCCATGTCGCCATCATATTCTTCAGCTTCCTCCTTGGTAGCTCCAGGCATCTTCTTCATAAACCTCCGACGCCGCCTTTCTTCTTTCAACTGATTTTTCATAAACATTTTTTCTCTGTACTCCAACTCATCAAAGTACGCTTTCCTCTGCGCTTTACTCAACTTATCTAGTTGAGACTTTCTTAAACGCCTGAAAGGCGGTAGCTTATCATACTCTGACTCATCTTCTGTATCTGAAGCCTCATCCAAATCCTCATCTGAAACATCCTCATCTCCCAACTGTTCTTCTGGCAACTTCAGCTGAGGTCTTGACTGCAGCAGAGAAGACAAGAGGAAAGGCAATGGTGGGACCCTTGGGCGAGAACCGAATGGTTTACCAGGAGTGCTATCTTGCAACTTTAGGAGTGCATTTGCTTCAGCCAGGATTTTAGATGCAAAGCAAAGTAGTAGTAATTGAGGCTTCCAAATCTGCCCATTTGGCAGAACTCTCTGCCCTGCCCTATTGGTCCTGCAGTGAGAATGATTCTCCACCAGAGATACAGGATTCATAAGTCGCATGTCTCCAGCTGCCTGGCGAATAGCCTGTTGAACCACATGAGAGCGCTGAGCTACAAACATCTCATAGCTCAGAGGAGTCCCATTTGGCCCATCAGGTGGGGCAGATGCAGCATGGGTGAGGACTACAATGGCATTAAACCAGACAGCCGACCCAAAAGTTTCTGTAATAGTGCGCAACAGTGGAAGATCTCCATAGTCCCTACTCTGCATATCCAGCCGATCAAAATACAAAACAATATCTGGAGGTGTCTTCTTGATAAAATGCTTGACTGATTTAAGAAATTTCTCATTACGACGCTGATCAGCAAAAGAAGCTAGAAGCCCAGGTGTATCAATCACCCTAATCTTAATGCCTTGAACTGTTCCTACAATCTCCTGCACCTTCTTTGTTCCCATCTGAAAGGCATTTGTTCCAGACTTCACCTCGTCGAAAATTGAATTGATGGTTGCACTCTTACCAACTCCAGTCTTCCCAAGTACCATGATTGTACAGGTGAAATCAAGGCCCTCCTGCCCAGCTGCTTCTTGCTGCTCTGCAATTGCACTTGCTCTGTCAAAGCTGAAGGCTCCAGTTCTGCTAGAATTTCTGCTTCCTCTCAGCTGCTCTGCCAGACCAAGTCTGTACAAGACCTGAGCAACCACAACATTGTGTGGCGTCTGACCCAATCTATGGGCAAGCCGCAAGAATTTCACTCTGATCATCTGGAGCTTCTCACGAGTTTCATTGTTCTCATCTGAGTCTCCAGTGGGTTGATCCTCCACAAGTTGAGATGGGCGAGATGCTGAAGTACCATTCGGCCTGGAGTGCTGCACTGCACGAGAGGCAGGCTCTAGCAATGGTGCTGAGGATCCTAGGCCTGCAGGGCGAGCAGGAAGATGCAATCCTGAATTGCTTGTGGATGTGGTGTTAAAACCTGGATTAGCAGCTGATAACTCATCCTGTACTTCATCTTCCTCAGTCTCGTCATCTGATGACTCAAACTCTGATTCCACTGCTAATGCTGCATCCGGCATGGGCTTCTTTTCTCTTCCATTAGTATCAAATGCTTCACGAATTCCTGTCATAGAATCATCCTGTTGAATTTGGTCCATCAACTTGCCCTCCTCACCCAGAATTACCTTTTCCTCAATCTTGACAGGAATTGGTTCAACCATTACCAGTTCCTTAGCATTATTGAAGAGAAGCTCTGAATTCTCCTCAGCCGCCACCTGCTTTTCTTGATGTGGTATTTGGGCCTTGTCAATCTTTTCATGGGATCCAGCATTTACGTCATCATCATTGCACTGTGCTTCTTTGATAGCTGCTCCCTTACTAACATCCCTAAACTCTTGATTTATTACATGGCCATCCACCAGTGAAACCGATCCCTCCATACCCTCAAGAGTTTCTGTGCTCTCATTATCAACATTGGTTGCCTGCTTTGTCTTTTCCTGCTGGCTTTCCTCTTGAACTACCTTTCCTGTTTTCTCTGCTTCCCACTCCTTGCTTTCAAACTTCCCTTTGTCCACATTTTCACTTGCACCAGGTTCTTGAATTTCTGTATGCTTTGCCTCTTCCTGCTGGCTTTCCTCTTGAACTACCTTTCCTGTTTTCTCTGCTTCCCACTCCTTGCTTTCAGACTTCCCTTTGTCCACATTTTCACTTGCACCAG
>ML823802.1:0-16149 GCA_009831015.1 Picea engelmannii
GTGGAGGACCGTGGCGATACTAACGTGAAAATCATTCATCTAACTTGGCTATAGGGGTGAAATACTAATTGAACCATCTAGTAGATGGTTTCCTCCGAAGTTTCCCTCGGGACAATTGGAGCTCACGTGCGAGTTTTATCGGGTAAGGAAAATGATTAGAGGCATTGGGGACGTAACACCCTCAACCTATTCTCAAACTTTAAATAGGTAAGATGGTGTGTATTCTCCATTGAGTCGTGCCACATAATCAAGAGCTCCAAGTGGGCCATTTTTGGTAAGAAGAACTAGCGATGCAGGATGAATTGAAATTCGAGTTACGGTGCCAAACTGTGTGCTAACCCAGATCCCACAAAGGGTGTTGGTTGATTAAGACAATAGGATAGTGTTCATGGAAGTCTAAATCTTCTGAGTGTGTAACAACTCACCTGTCGAATCAACTATCCCTGAAAATGGATGGCGCTAAAGCGCACGACCTATACTCGACTGTCGGAGCAATTTCCAGGCTTCAATGAGTAGGAGGAAGTGGGGGTCATTGAGAAATCTTGGGTGTGAGCCTGGGTGGACTGATCCCTGGTGCATATCTTGGTGGTAGTAGAAAATATTCAAATGAGAACTTTGAAGACTGAAGTGGGGAAAGGTTCCATGTGAAAAACACTTTTACATGGGTTAGTCGATCCTGAGAGATGGGGAAGCCTTGTATCAAGGGTGCACTCTATATGAACATCGAAAGGGAATCAGGTTAATATTATCAAACTGGGACATGGAAACGGATGACAACGTTAGGAAATCCAGAGACGTCGTCGGGGGCCCCGGGAAGAGTTATCTTTTCTTTTTAACAGCTTGCCCACCATGAAATTGGATCAACTGGAGATAGGGTCCAGTAGATGGAAGAGAATTGCACATCTTGCAATGTCCAGTGTACCCTCGACAACCCTTGAAAATATGGAGGACCGAGTACCATCCATGCCCGGTCATACTCATAACCGCATTAGGTCTCCAAGGTGAACAACCTCTGGTCAATAGAAAAATGTAGGTAAGGGAAGTCATCAAAATGGATCCATAACTTTGGGAAAAGGATTGACTCTGAGGGCTAGGCCTAGGGGTCTAAGTCCTCAACCCATGGGCTCTCAGCAGTCTGCCTGAGCTATTATCGCGGCGAGGGTGGGCAGTCTCATGTTGATTGGGCTATGGATGTAGAATGTCCCCTCGCAGGGGATTTTCCCTAGGAGGCAAACAATCGACTCAAAACTAGTATGGACAAGGGGAATTCGACTGTTTAATTAAAACAAAGAATTGTGATGGTCAGAGTTTAATGTCAAAGTGAAGAAATTCAACCAAGCACGGGTAAACGATGGGAGTAACTATGACTCTCTTAAGGTATCCAAATGCCTCGTCATCTAATTAGTGACGTGCATGAATGGATTAATGAGATTCCCACTGTCCCTATCTATTATCTAGGGAAACCACATCCAAGGGAACGGGCTTGGCAGAATCAGCGAGGAAAGAAGACCCTATTGAGCTTGACTATAGTCTGACTTTGTGAAATGACTTGAGAGGTGTAGAATAAGTGGGAGCTGTTTTTGACGCAAGTGAAATACCACTACTTTTAACGTTTTTTTACTTATTCTGTTGGGTGGAGACGGGGCATCGCCCTTGTTTTTTTCCTTAAGACATGATTCGACAGGTCGATCCGAGTGGAAGACATTGTTAGGTGGGGATTTTGGCTGGGGTGACACATCTATTAAAATATAATGCAGGTGTCCTAAGATGAGCTCAACGAGAACCGAAATGTCATGTGGAACAAAAGGGTAAAATCTCATTTGATTTTGATTTTCAATACAAATACAAACCATGAAAGTGTGGCCTATTGATCCTTTAGAATTTTTGAATTTGAAGCTAGAGGTGTCAGAAAATTTACCACGGGGATAACTGGCTTGTGGCAGCCAAGCATTCATAGCAACATTGCTTTTTGATCCTTCAATGTCGGATCTTCCTATCATTGTGAAGTAGAATTCACCAAGTGTTGGATTATTCACCCACCAATAGGGAACATGAGCTAGGTTTAGACCTTCATGAGATAGGTTAGTTTCACCCTACTAATGAACCATGCCACAATAGTAATTCAAATTAGTACGAGAGGAACCATTGATTCACACAATTGGTCATCGCACTTGGTTGAAAATCCAGTGGCGTGAATCTATCGTGTGTCAGATTATTAATGAACGCCTCTAAGTCAGAATCCACACTAGAAGCGGTGCTTCTCACTCCTTGAATGTATCTTGACCCACAATAGGGGTGTCTCTTCAGCACCCCCAAGGGCCCGTGTCACTTGCGAACCTCAACCGAGAAGCATCTTGGTCAGGGCATCTTTGAAGTTCAATTTCAAATGGTTGTTGAGAAGAATCCTTTGCAGATGACTTAAATACACGACTGGGTATTGTAAGTGGCAGAGTGGCCTTGCTTCCATGATCCATTGAGATTCATCCCTTCATCACCTTGATTCAGACCCTATGCTCATTCCTTTCTAAATATCAACACCTCTCATTTTTCATTTGAAAGGTTTTGTGCATGTGCGGGGATTTCAGGGTTTTCAACTCTCGACCAAGGGAGAAATTGGCCCAAGGGTTTGTATTCAAGAAACACCAAGTTTTCCTTGCATTTGTGAGAAACCGGCCCAAGGGTTTGTATTCGGGAAACCCCAAGTTTGCCTTGCGTTCAGGAGAAACCAGCCCAAAGGTTTGCATTCAGTAAACCCCAAGTTTGCCTTGCGTTCGGGAGAAATCGGCCCAAGGGTTTAAATTTGGGAAACCCGAAGTTTTCCTTGAATTTGGGAGAAACTATCCGAGTGCGGGGAATCTAGGGTTTCTGAGTCTCGACTATGGGAAAAACCGACCAAGTGTGGGGAATTCAGGGTTTTGGAGTCTCGACGAGCAGACAAATCACCCAAGTTTGGGGAATTTGAGGTTTCCGAGTCTTGACGATTGGATAAATCACCCAAGTCTGGGGAATTTAGGGTTTTCGAGTCTCGATGAGTGGATAAATTGCCCAAGTCTGGGGAATTCTAGGTTTTCGAGTCTCGACAAGAAGAGAAATCGCCCAAGTATGGGGAATTCAAGGTTTTCGAGTCTCGACGAGAGGAGAAACCACCCAAGTGTGGGGAATTCAGAGTTTCTGAGAGTGGAGAAAATCCCCAAGTGTGGGGAATTCAGGGTTTTCAAGAGTGGAGAAACCATCCAAGTGTGGGGAATTCAGGGTTTTCTAGTCTCGACCAATAGAGAAACCTCCCAAGTGTGGGGAATTCGAGGTTTCCCAGTCTTGACCAATGGAGAAATCGCCCAAGTGTGGGGATTTCAGGGTTTTCGAGTCTTGACCAATGGAGAAACCACTAGAATTCAGGTTCTCCACTCTGGTCGAGGGTGGAAACCAGCCCCAAGTGTAAGCGTTGGAGACTTGGGGTTTTTCGAGCCGACCGAGAGCGAATTCATCGCTCAAGCGTGTGGGGAAATTTGAGGTTTCCGGGTCAATCTAGAGAGAAACCACCCAAGTGCGGGGAATCATGGGTTTCCACATCTGGTTGGGTGACGGACGAATGTTGCCCATGTGTGAGTGAAAAAAACATGGGGTTTCCACATTCGGCCAGGCAACAGAAGCTGCCCCAATTGTGAAGCATGGGGAACTCGGGGTTTCCATCCGTCCGCCCAAAGTGCTAGCATGGGAAACTTTCAGTTTCCATGCCCCCATGCGAGGGTGAGAAACTTGGGGTTTCCAGGCCAACCAAGGGCGTATTTGTCACCCAAGTGTGTGGGGAATTCATGGTTTTTGGTCTGGTCGAGAGAAAAGCCTCCCAAGTGCAAGGAATCGAGGTTCGGTCGGGTGATGGACGCTGCCCATGTGAGAGTGTGGGAAACTTGGGGTTTCCATGCCCGATCGGGTGATAGAAGAAGCTCAGATTGAGAAGTGTGGGGAAATTGGGGTTTCCATTCTTCCTTCCAAAAAAAGTGCCATCGTGGGAAACTTCTAGTTTCCATGCCCCTGCCCAAGTGTGAGGGAGGGAAACTTGGGGGGTTTCCATGGTCGACCAGGCAGCAAAATTTGCCCAAGTGCAAGTGCAGGAAACTTGGGGTCTCTATGCTCGGCCACGGCGGGAAGTGTCCAAAAGTGAAAGCTTGGGAAACTTGGGGTTTATGTGCCTGACCATCGAGGAAATCATCCAAGTGTGGGAAAGATAGGGTTTCCATGTCCGACTGTGAGGGAAATCGTCCATGTGTGGTGGGAAGCACCGAGTTTCCGTGTACGACTGCGATGGAAAACCTCTTTAGTTGCGACAAAATTAGGGGTTTTCATGTACGACCGCGATGGAAAACCTCTGTAGTTGCGACAAAATTTGGAGTTTCCATGTACGACCGCGATGGAAAACCTTTGTAGTTGTGACAAAATTCAGGGTTTCCAAGTCGGTCAAGAGAGAAAGAACCCATGCGTGGGAGGGTTTCCATGTCCAACCGTGACGGAAGCCACTGACGAACAAGAGTGAGAAACATAGGGGTTTCCATATCTGACCGCGACAAAATCCACCCAAAAGAGCAAGCATGGGAAACCAATGGTTTCCTTTTCCGACCGCGACGGAAGCCACCCAAAATCGTAAGCATGGGAAACCTGAGGTTTCCATGTTTGACTGTGATGAAAGCGATTCAAGCATAAGTGTGGGAAACATGGGGCTTCCATGTCCGACCGCCCGCCCAAGCTAAGTGCGAGAAACTCGGGGCTTCCATGTCCGACCGTGATATGAACCCTGCAAGTGTGGTAAATTTGGGTTTTCCAAGCCCGGATGTGAGAGAACTGGTGCGAGCGTGGAAAATTCGATTTTTCTATGTTTTGTCACGACAGAAACCATGCAAGTGTGGGAAAATTCAGGGTTCCCATGTCGGTCAAGAAAGAATAATCATGCACATGCAGGAAAATCCAAGGTTTTCGAGTCATTCAAGAAACCAACCATGCAAGAGTGGGAAATCCTGGGTTTCCATGTCCATCCGTGAAATAAATCGTGAAAGTGACAGAAAAATCGAGGTTTTCAATTCGGTTGAGAAAGAAACTGTGCAAGTATGGGAAATTTGGGGTTTCCATGTTTGGTCGCGATGAAAATCATGCAAGTGTGGGGAAATTTAGGGTTTTTGTGCCCTATTGCGACAAAAACGGTGCAAGTGCGGGGAAATTTTGGGTCTTCGTGTACGGCCACTACAAAACTGTGCAAGTGTGGGAAAATTCATGGTTTTCGGGTCCTGTCACAACGAAAACCATGCAAGTGCAAGGAATCCAGGGTTTCCATGTCCCAACATGATGGGAATCATCCAAGTGCGATATATTCAGGGTTTCCATGTCCCGCCACAACAAAAACCATCCAAGTGCAAGGGAATTCGGGGTGTCTGTGTCCAGGCACGATGGAAACCATCCAAGTGCGGGGRAATTCGCGGTTTTCATGTCCGACTRTGAGATGGAAACCACGCAAGTGTGGGAAACCCCTGGCAGTGCATTGTTKCCTTGCCTCGGTCGTAGGGGCRTGACCAACGTTTCCCTACTACAATGGAMTATGCCTCTTCACTTAAGGACCATCGATAAYTRTKCCATGAGCTACAATTTGTTAGATATGAAACTGAGTTCTCTAACAATAGGCACACATCCAACCATGGCCTTAAATCATCCTGGTTCTGTTTTAACACCTGGACAATACTCATCAATACCTATCCATCCACAACAACACAAGGAAMAATAGCATACAACAAGTATAAAGAGACCACAACACATCATTATGGGTGGATTCCTTAATCTTATTAATATGAAGAGTGTTTCTGAAGATACAAGGGGGTGGGTGTAGCATTCTCYCTCCGACTCTTTCGTAGAAATAAAAATAAGTCATGGAACCTCTCTCTACTACCCAAAAKAATTTCASAATCCAACCCTCGATGCATCAATGGATCTACCTCCTGCAGCGCATCTTCCTCTCTTACCGCAACCTCAGTCTAGATCTGTAGTGCCTCGGACACTTGCCAAGATGTCTAAGTCCTTTGTGTAGACATCATCCAAGTAGTTCAATGTGACCCCAAACCTAGAATTTTCACCACATAACTCCTTGCCCACCCTTTTCAGGTGCTCATCGATTAAACTCTTATTTGATGACTTCGCATGATGGAGGTGTCCTCCTTATATATTGGAAAAGGTGCCTTGCAATCCACTCCATGTCCAATGTGGACCCAACGTGCAATCCACCCAATCATATGTCGAGTCTTTCACACATCCACAATCTGCTCAAGGATCCAAATTGACTTGGTTCTCCCAAGTCTCCCGACATCGCGACGTATTTGGCTCGGTGGCTTGGCCCACCCAATTCGTACTCCATCTGGAATACACCTCACTTAGGGCACACCCATACTCTGCCCCGAGACAATCGTGCTAGGTTACACTAAACATGCATTGCTTATGCTTAAAAAATTACACGGTTCTATACTTAGTCATTTAATCCATTAAGAACATGCAATCATCCATACATGAGAAAGAGACATAAGTGTGGTTGGGCAACACAAACTATTCCTGACACCCGTAGATCACAATGTACATAATGTTACAATGAGAGACGGTCACAAGAGGGGAGCCACAACTCCATACAAAGACATATAGAATTTAGCCAAGTCACTTCGATGTATTTTTCCTCACTTCACCATCTCATAGGACCCCCCTGCTGAAACCTGAGTCTGCCTTGCACGTCTGTCGCAAGTCTCCTCTCCATCACGTGCACTTCCAACTCGTCCAATGACTCAACTTTGAGACTCGTCATGTTCTCTCTACTGAGATGCCCAACTAAGACACTTAGTCGAATATATCTTCACTCTTCTCTACCTGAGTTGTTCTGCCTTGACTCATGCCTTAATTATATGTGCTCACTCAATCCCATGGATCACCGCAACATTTGGCATGAGATTCAGGTCGAATCACCAACTCACCTCATGGGTCCTCCTAAGTTATGACGCGTCCACCAACTCACCCATCGGTTGGGTCATCACGCCCCAACTCATCTGCTCACACCTTGCCTTGCCTTGCCTCTTCGTTCCTTGACTTTCCTTGTGTCATGCCATGCATTGCGTTTCCTTTCCTTGTGTCGTGCCCTACCTTGCCTTTCCTTGTGTCCTGACACCTTTCCTTGCCTTTCCTTGCCCAGGCCATATTATAAAATTTAAGTTCTGACCATCTTTACACCTTATCTGATGGTCGACTCGTCTTATTTCCTGGCGCTACCTTGCCTTGCCTTTTTCCATGCCCTGCCTTGCCTCCTGGCGCATTTCCTTTCCTTTTTCCATGCCCTGGCTTGGCTCTTGGTGCCTTGCCCCACCTTGCCTCCTCCCACCTTGCCTTGCCTTGCCTTTCCTCTTGTCATCTTTCCTTGCCTAGGATGTCTTAAAAAAGTTGAGTTGTGACCACCTTCACTCCTTATCTGACGATTTACTCATCCTCTTGCCTAGCACTACCTTGCATTGCCTTGCCTCCTCGTGCACATTTCCTTTCATTTCATTGCCTAGGTCATCTTAAAAAAGTTGATTTTTGACCACCTTCACTCCCTATCTGACAAATGGCTTGTCTTCTTACCTAACACTACCTTGCATTGCCTTACCTCTGGGTGCTTTTTGTTGTGCCTTTTGTCCCTACACCTTGCCTTGCCTAGGCCACCCTAAAAGAGTTAAGTTCTGACCAAATTTTCTCCTTATCGGGTGGTTGTATTTTCTTCTTTCCTGGTACTGAATCGTGTGGCCGTTCCCAAATTTTCATGAGGTCTCCTAATGCTAACACACCTTTCCTTGCCTCCTAGCAGCTTCCATTGCCTTGTCTCCTAGCACCGTGATTTTATTTTCCTTTTGGCACCTTGCCTTTCCTTTCCATGCTTTGCATCCCTTGCACCTTCCCTTGCATTTCCTCCTAGCACCTTGCCTTTCCCTTGGTCACCCAACCTTGATGAGGCCATATTAAAAAATATACCTCGAGGACAAAATTGGTTCTTATCCGTCCTTTGGATCGTCTTTTTTCCTAGTGCTCCCTTGTATGGTTGTTTTCATTACGGTTCTTCGTGTGTTTGGGTGCCCATCTTGCCAAACCACCTTGCATTGCATTTGGGTGCCCCTCTTTCCAACTCACCTTGCCTTGTCCTTGGTCTCCCAACCTTGGCCATGCCATATTAAAAAATCTACCTCAAAGCCAAAATTGGTTCTTATCCATCCTCTGGCTCGTCTTTTTTCCTAGTGCTCCCTTGTGTGGTCATTTTTGTTATGGATATTCATGTGTTTGGGTGCCCATCTTGCCAACTAGCCTTATGTTTCTTTTGGGTTCCCCTCCTGCCAACTCACCTTGCCTTGCCCTTGGTTGCCCAACCTTGGCCAGTCTCTTCATGTGTTTCATTATGATTCTTCGTGTGTTTGGGCACCCATCTTGCCAACTCACCTTGCATTGTGTTTGGGCACTCCTATTTCCAAATCGCCTTACCTTGCCATCGGTCACCCAACCTTGGCCAAGCCATATTAAAAAATCTACCTCAAAGAAAAAATTGGTTCTTATTCATCCTCCAGCTCGTCTTTTTTCCTAGTTCTCCCTTGTGTGGTTGTTTTCGTTAAAACTCTTCGTGCATTTGGGATCCCATCTTACCAACTTGCCTTACGTTGCGTTTGGGTGCCCCTCTTTCCAAGCCACCTTGCCTTGCCCTTGGTCGCCCAACCTTAGCTAGGCCATATTAAAAAATCTACCTAGAAACCAAAATTGGTTCTTATCCATCCTCCAACTCATCCTTTTGCCTAGTGCTCCCTTGTGTGGTCATTTTCGTTACGACTCTTTGTGTGTTTGGGCACCCATCTTGCCAACTCGACTTGCGTTGCATTGGGGAGCCCATCTTTCCAACTCACCTTATGTTGCATTCAGGCCCCCATCTTGCCAACTCGCCTTTCGTTGAGTTTGGGTTCCGATCTTGCCAACTCACCTTGCATTGTGTTCGAGTGCCCATCTTGTTATGTTTCTTCACGCGTTTGGGTGCCCATCTTTCCGACTTTCCTTGCATTTCGTTTGGGCACCCCTCTTGCCAAGTCGCCTTGAATTTCCCTTGGTCTCCCAACCTTGGATAGGCCGTATTAAAAAATATACCTCAAAGCCAAAATTGGTTCTTATCCATCCTCCAGCTCATCTTTTTTCCTAGTGTAACCTTGTGTGGTCATTTTCGTTACGGCTCTTCATGAGTTTGGTCTCCCATATTGCCAACTTTCCTTGCATTGTGTTTGGGCGCCCCTCTTTCCAACTCACCTTGCATTGCATTCAGGCACCCATCTTGCCAACTTGCCTTTCGTTGTGTTTAGGCACACCTCTTTCCAACTCACCTTATGTTGCATTCAGGCGCCCATCTTGCCAACTTGCCTTGTGTTGCATTTGGGTGCCCATCTTGCCAACTCGCCTTGTGTTTCATTCGAGTGCCCATCTTGTTACAGATCATCATGCGTTTCGGTGCCCATATTTCCAAATTTCCTTACATTTCCCTTGGTCTCCCAACCTTGGCTAGGTCGTATTAAAAAATGTACCTCCAAGCCAAAATTGGTTCTTATTCATCCTCCAGCTCGTCTTTTTTCCTAGTGCTTCCTTGTGTGGTCATTTTCATTATGGCTCTTCGTGCATTTGGGCGCCCATCTTGCCAACTCTCCTTGCATTTCTTTTGGGATCCCATCTTGACAACTCTTCTTGCATTTCTTTTGGGCTCCCATCTTGCCAACTCACCTTGTGTTGCGTTCGATCTCCCATATTGCCATCTTTCCTTGCGTTGCATTTGGTTGCCCATCTTACCAACTCACCTTGCATTGTGTTCGAGCGCCCATATTGTTACGACTCTTCATGAGTTTGGGAGTGCATATTGCCAAATTGTCTTGCATTTAATTTGGACACCCCTCTTGCCAAGCCACCTTGCCTTTCCCTTAGTTGCCCAATCTTGGTTAAGCCGTATTAAAAACTCTACCTCCAAGCCAAAATTGTTTCTTATCCGTCCTCCAACTTGTATTTTTGCCTAGTGCTCCCTTGTATGGTTGTTTTTCGTTATGCCTCTTCATGCATTTGGGAACCCGTCTTGCCAACTTGCCTTGCATTTCATTTGGGTGCCCCTCTTACCAAATCGCCTTACCTTTCCCTTGGTCACCCAACCTTGGCTAGGTCGTATTAAAAACTCTACCTCCAAGCCAAAATTGGTTCTTATCCGTCCTCCAGCTCGTCGTTTTTCCTAGTGCTCCCTTGTGTGGTCATTTTTGTTACGGCTCTTCATGCATTTGGGCACCCATCTTGCCAACTTTCCTTGTGTTGTGTTCGAGCCAACTCTCTTTGTGTTGCGTTCGGGCGCCCATCTTGCCAACTCACCTTGCGTTGCATTTGGGCACCCATCTTTCCAACTCACCTTGCATTGCTTTCGGGCACCCATCTTGCCAACTTGCCTTGTGTTGCATTCGGGTGCCCATCTTGCCAACTTGCCTTGCGTTGCATTTGGGTGCCCATATTTCCAACTCGCCTTACGTTGCATTTGGGTGCCCATCTTACCAACTCGCCTTGCGTTGCGTTTGGGTGCCCATCTTGCCAACTCTCCTTGCGTTGCGTTCGAACGCCCATCTTGTTACGACTCTTCATGTGTTTGGGCGCCCATCTTGCCAACTTGCCTTGCATTGCGTTTGGGCACCCCTCTTTCCAAGTCACCTTGCCTTGCCCTTGGTCGCCCAACCTTGGCTAAGCCGTATTATAAAATCTTCCTCCAAGCCAAAATTGTTTCTTATCCGTCCTCCAGCTCGTCTTTTTCCCTAGTGCTCCCTTGTATGGTCGTTTTTGTTACAGCTCTTCATGCATTTGGGTGCCCATGTTGCCAACTTGGATTGCATTTCATTTGGGTGCCCCTCTTGCCAAATCACCTTACCTTGCCCTTGGTCGCCCAAACATGGCTAGGACGTATTAAAAAATCTACCTCCAAGCCAAAATCGTTTCTTATCCATCCTCCAGATCGTCTTTTTTCCTAGTGCTCCCTTGTATGGTCGTTTTCATTACATCTCTTCGTGCATTTGGGTGCCCATCTTGCCAAATTGCCTTGCATTGCATTTTGGTACCCCTCTTGCCAAGTCTCCTTGCCTTGCCCTTGGTCGCCCAACCTTGGCTAGGTCGTATTAAAAAATATACCTCCAAGCCAAAATTGGTTCTTATCCATCCTCCAACTCATCGTTTTTCCTAGTGCTCCCTTGTGTGGTCATTTTCGTTATGACTCTTCATGTGCTTGGGTGCGCATCTTTCCAACTCACCTTGCATTGTGTTTGGGTTCCCATCTTGTTATGGCTCTTCATGGCTTTGGGCGCCCATATTTCCAACTTGCTTTACATTGCGTTTGGGTGCCCCTCTTGTTAAGTCTCCTTGCCTTTCCCTTGGTCGCCCAACCTTGCCTAAGCCATATTAAAAAATATATCTCCAAGCCAAAATTGTTTTTTATTCATCCTCCCACTCGTCTTTTCCATAGTGCTTCCTTGTATGGTCATTTTCATTACGGATCTTCATGCATTTGGGCGCCCATCTTGCCAACTTTCCTTGTGTTGTGTTTGGGTGCCCCTCTTGCCAAGTCGCCTTACTTTTCCCTTGGTCTCCCAACCTTGGCTAGGCCATATTAAAAAATCTACCTCCAATCCAAAATTGGTTCTTATCCATCCTCCGGCTTGTCTTTTTGCCTAATGCTCTCTTGTGTGGTCATTTTTGTTACGTCTATTTGTGAGTTTGGGTGCCCATCTTACCAACTCGCCTTGCGTTATGTTCGAACCAAATCACCTTGCATTGCATTTGGGCACCCATCTTGCCAATTCGCCTTACGTTGCATTTGGGCGCCCATATTTCCAACTTGCCTTGTGTTGCATTCGAGCACCCATCTTGCCAACTCACCTTGTGTTGCATCTAGGTGCCCATCGTACCATCTCGTCTCTCTTTGCGTTTGGGTGCCTTGCCTCATTTTCTCTGTGACTCCTCATGTGAGCGGTCATCTTTCCAAGTCTCCTTGCCTTTGCGTGCCCAACTTTCCAACTTGCCTTGCCTTTGCACGCCCATATTTCCATCTCTCCCTTCCTTGCCTTCTTGAAACCCCAATTTTTTTCCCACATGAGTTTTGTTGCTGGCTCTTTGGTTTTGTTGGTAGGGTACTCCTCTCAATAATTGGGCTTTCCTTTAGGTGCCCCTCTTGCAAAATTGCCTTGCGTTGCCTCTGGAAACCCCAATTTTTCCTTGCATTCGAGAAACCCCAATTTTTTTTTCCCACCGCACCTGTTCCGCTGGCTCTTTTGGTTTTGATTGTTGGGAACTCCTCTTGCCAAAATGACTTGCCTTTGGGTGCTCCACTTGCGAACTTGCCTTACGTTTCCTCTGGAAACCCCAACTTTTCCTYGCATTTGGGAAACCCCAAGTGTTTTTTCCCACCACACCTGTGTCTCTGCATTTTTCGATTTTCTTGGTTGGTCACTCCTCTTGCAATCTTRCCTTGCCTTTGGGTGCCCCTCTTGTGAAATTTCCATGCATTGCCTCTGGAAACCCTAAGTTTGCCTTGCATTCGGGAAACCCCAAGTTTTTTCCCCATCGCACCTATGTCGCTGGATCTTTYGGTTTTGTTGGTTGGGTGCTCTTCTTGCCATTTCAGCTTGCCTTTGGGTGCCCCCCTTGGAAACTTCCCTTGTGTTTCCTCTAGAAAYCCAAATTTTTCCTTGMATTCAAGAAACCCTAAGAATTTTTTTCCCACCGCACCTGTTCTGTTGTCTCTTTTGGTTTTGTTGGTTGGGTGCTCCTCTTGCCATTTCAGCTTGCCTTTGGAAACTTGTCTTGCATTGCCTCTGGAAACCCCAAGATTTCCTTGCGTTCGAGAAACCACAAGTTTTTTTTACCCACCACACCTGTGATGTAGGATCTTTCGGTTTTGTTGGTTGGGCACTCCTCTTGTGAACTTGCCTTGCGTTGCCTCTGGAAACCCCAAATTTTCCTTGCATTCAGGAAACCCCAAGTTTTTATTCTCACCACACCTGTGTTGTTGGCTCTTTCGGTTTTGTTGGTTGGTCGCTCCTCTTGATAACTTGGCTTGCCTTTGGGCGCCCCTCTTGCCAACTTGCCTTGCATTGCCTCTGGAAACCCCAAGTTTTCCTTGCATTCGAGAAACCCCAATCTATTTCCCCACTGCACCTGTCTCGCTGGCTCTTTCAGTTTTGTTGGTTGGACACTCCTCTTTCCATTTAGGATATCCTTTGGGTGCCCCCCTTAGAAACCTGCCTTGCATTTCCTCTGGAAACCCCAAGTTTGCCTTGCATTCGGGAAACCCAATTTTTTTTTTCCCACCGCACCTGTTTCGCCGGCTCTTTTGGTTTTATTTGTTGGGTGCTCCTCTTGCCAACACAGATTACCTTTGGGAACTAATCTTGCCAACACGGCTTTCCTTTGGGTGCTCCTCTTGCGAACTTGCCTTGCGTTGCCTCTGGAAACCCCAAGTTTTCCTTGCGTTCGGGAAACCCCAAGTTTTTTTCCCCACCACACCTGTGTCGCTGGCTCTTTCGGTTTTGTTGTTTGGTTGCTCCTCTTGCCAAATTGGCTTGATTTTGGGCACCCCTCTTGCAAAATTTCCTTGCATTGCCTCTGGAAATCCCAACTTTTCCCTTGCATTCAAGAAACCCCAAGTTTTTTCCCCATCGCACCCGTGTCACTGACTCTTTCGATTTTGTTGGTTGGGTGCTCCTCTTGCCATTTCGACTTGCCTTTGGGTGCCCCCCTTGGAAAATTGCCTTGCGTTTCCTCTGGAAACCCCAAGTTTACCTTGCATTCCAAAAACCCCAAGTTTTTTTTCCCACCGCACCTGTTCTGTTGTCTCTTTCGGTTTTGTTGGTTGGGTGTTGCTCTTGCCATTTTGGCTTGGCTTTGGAATCTTGCCTTGTGTTGCCTCTAGAAACCCCAAGTTTTTTTTTCTCACCACACCTGTGACGCTGGCTCTTTCAGTTTTGTTGCCTAGGTGGTCCTCTTGCAAACTTGTCTTGCGTTGCCTCTGGAAACCCCAAATTTTCCTTGCGTTCGGGAAACCCCAAGTTTTTTTTCCCACCACACCTCTATCATTGTCTCTTTCAATTTTTTTGGTTGTTCACTCCTCTTGCCAACTTGTCTTGCCTTTGAGTGCCCCTCTTAACAACTTGCCTTGCATTGCCTCTGGAAACCCCTAGTTTTCCTTGCATTCGGGAAACCCCAAGTTTTTTCCCCACCACACCTGTTTCGCTGGCTCTTTCGATTTTGTTGGTTGGGCGCTCCTCTTGCCATTCCATCTTTCCTTTGGGAGCCCCCCTTGGAAAATTTCCTTGCGGTGCCTCTGGAAACCACAATTTTGCCTTGCATTCGGGAAACCCCAATTTTTTTTCCCGCCGCTCCTGTTCCATGAACTATTTTGGTTTTGTTTGTTGGGCACTCCTCTTGCCAACAGGACTTGCTTTTGGGCACTACTCTTGTGAACTTGCCTTGCGTTTCCTCTGGAAACCCCAAGTTTTCCTTACGTTCTAGAAACCCCAAGTTTTTTTTCCCACCACACCTATGTAGCTGACTCTTTCGGTTTTGTTGGTTGGTTGCTCCTCTTGCGAACTTGGATTTCCTTTGGGCGCTCCTCTTGTGAACTTGCCTTGCATTGCCTCTGGAAACCCCAAGTTTGCCTTGCATTCGAGAAACCCCAAGGTTTTTCCCCACCGCACCTGTGTTGTCGGCTCTTTCGATTTTGTTGGTTGGGCACTCCCCTTGGAAACTTGCCTTGCGTTGCCTCTAGAAACCACAAGTTTGTCTTGCATTCGGGAAACCCCAATTTTTTTTCCCACCGCTCCTGATCTGCTATTTTTTTTGGTTTTTTTTTTTGGGCGTTCCTCTTGACAACACAACTTGCTTTTGGGCGCTACTCTTGCAAACTTGCCTTCCATTTCCTCTGGAAACCCCAAGTTTTCCTTGCATTCGAGAAACCCCAAGTGTTTTTCCCCACCACACCTGTGTAGCTAGATCTTTCAGTTTTGTTGTTTGGTCACTCATATTGTGAACTTGGATTTCCTTTGGGTGCCCCTCTTGTGAATGTGCCTTGCATTGCCTCTGGAAACCCCAAGTTTGCCTTACATTCGAGAAACCTCAAGTTTTTTCCCCACCTCACCTGTGTCACTGGCTCTTTCAGTTTTGTTGGATGGGCACTCCTCTTCCCATTTCGGCTTGCCTTTGGGCACCCCCCTTGGAAATTTTCCTTGCATTGCCTCTGGAAACCCCAAGATTTTTTTTCCCACCACACCTGTGATGCTGCCTCTTTCAGTTTTTTTGGTTGGGCACTTGGTTTGCATTTGGCCATCCCTCTTGCCAACTTGCCTTGCATTGCCTCTGGAAACCCCAAGCTTTCCTTGCCATTGGGAAACCCCAAGTTCTTTTTCCCACCACACATGTTCCATCAGTTCTTTCGGTTTTATTGGTTTGGCGCCCCTGTTGCCTTGCAATGCCTCTGGATACCCCGATTTTTTTTTCCCACCACACCTGGGTCACTATCTCTTTCGATTATGTTGGTTGGGCACTCCTCTTGCCAACTAAGATTTTTCATTTGCACTCCCCTCTTGCCAACTTGTTGTCCATTTCCTCTGGAAACCCCAAGTTTGACTTGCATTTGGGAAACCTCAATTTCTTTTTCCCACCACACCTATGTCGCTGGGTCTTTCGGTTTTGTTTGATGGTCACTCCTCCTGCCTTTGGGCGCCCATCTTTCCAACTTGCCTTGCATTGCCTCTGGAAACCCCAAGTTTTTATTCCCACCATACCTGCTTCGCTGGATCTTTCAGTTTTTTTGGTTGGGCACTCCTCTTGCCTTTGGGAGCCCCTCTTGCAAGCTTGCCTTGCATTGCCTCTGGAAACCCCAATTTTGCGTTGCATTCAGGAAACCCCAAATTATTTTTCCCACCACACCTGTGTCGTTGGCTCTTTCGGTTTTGTTGGTTGGGCGCTCCTCTTATCTTTGGGTGCCCCTCTTGCCAACTGTTGCACCTCTTTCATCACCTTAGTGAGAAAAATAGAGGTGCTTGCAAGCTTAGTTGGGTTTTCTAAACA